>JAQIXW010003742.1:0-12634 GCA_034700685.1 Willowsia buskii | reverse complement strand
TTGAAAATCGTAAACATCCCACAGTATAAATTTTCACGGGTTGGGACCGCCACATTAAAACGAGTTTGCGATATTTTTACCTCTAATAAAGCTACTCTTTAGCATACAAATGATGCGTATGTGTGTAAGTTTTGGTATCAAACTGTTGAAAAGTGTGGAAAATATTATGAATTTTTACAAAAAAAGTGTTCATTTTCAAAACGCCATATTCTAGGCACCTCGCAATTTCCGCAAGTTTGGTTGCACACACAACATAGTACAATTATAGTACTTTAATATGCAAGAAACAAATTTTGCGGAAATTGCGTGGCGAGTTAGAAACATGTATAAAAAAAATAATGGGGTTAGGGAGAATTAGGGTGTACCGGTTTGAATGTGTAGCCGTCGGTCGGTCTACAATTTATTAATTTGGGCGCTATTCTACGGAAAGAAATCTTGTTTAAAGTAAGTCAGCTTACAATTTCAAAGGAATACTTTATTAATAGAAAGAAAAAAGTATCACCAACATAAGCTTCTGTGTATTTAATATTTATAGGAAATATTTGGAATCTTGAATATCCAAACTAATGAACTTCATGTAAGTAATCCAAGCACTGGACAGCTATAAAGTATTTTTTCATAATATCAGATTTATAAATTACACAATTTACTGCCGTTTTCTGCAATTTAATTAAAAATATTTCACTATACGTAACTATTTTTTAATTTCCCACGGTGTGATAAGTTTTCGCAGATAATTATTTTCTTTTTGTATATCACTGGAATGAAATGTACAAAGAAGAGGATTTCTGAAGGTTTGTGTCATCCGATTCTAATAGCTTCCAACTGTTACTGCGCTCTTGTATTATGATTGGCACGGCATACTTCAAAACTGTCCGGAGTTTTATGACTTGACGAAATGCATAGCTATTTTCTACCACTCTGTACTGTCCAAGGTCCATTCAAAAGCAGTAAAACTTATCAAAACTAATCTCAAGCCTTTATACTATAGCCTATTTTATCTAAACTTCCCAACGAAATGTTCTTCAAGCATAAGTCTGCATGCTCTTGCTGTAGCAATGATGATTGAAGCAAATAGTTACCTGAATTGAAAATTTTATGTAAAATCTGCCAAAAATACCTATTTTTCACCAAAACAATCGGCACATAACCAACTCCAAAATGTAGAGTCACTCCTAACGCCTTCATGCAATAATAAATTAAAATGCAACTAAAAAAGGAACCAATTGTAATTAGGACACTTTTATGCTTCTAAAGATTTTTACTTGCGTTAGTTCATTAATAAAAAACACCTGCCCTGTCTTATATAACCCGTTTTGCATTATGTTCTGATTTTAGATAATGATCACCCATCTAAATGCTGTGGAAAACTGTAAAGCATTTAATAGATACATTAAAGGCGTGTAATTAATTCAACACTAGATATTCTGCTTTTGCTATGCACAGATTATCATATTATAATGTTTCATGATTTTATAAAGATGAGTGGTGGTTTCAACTTTAAGAATAACACTTCAACTAGAGGTAGCACTATACTTTTCCTCGTGGGTTTTGGATCTAAAGCTAGTATTATTAAAAATCACTACTCCATGACGAATAATGTATAATTCAGCATCAAATGTATTTTTTCACACTCATTTCATAAAATACTCATTTATACCATGCCTGGAACATTAGCCATCCGGAGATAAGTCTCCAGTTTTAGAGCGAATGGTGACAGTGATGGAGATTTGCCCTTGGTGAGCTGTTAGTCTTCTCTCGTTTTTACTTGTTCGCTTCAGCGCATCGTCAGGTATTACCTAGAGGTTAAAGAATTCCAAAAAAGGTGAAATAAAAGATACCAATGTTATGATTTCCAGCATTTTGTTAGTGCAATATTTTTTTAAGTAGTTAAGGGGGATTTTCAGAGCCACCAGAACAACACCCACAAATACGAGGTTTCATATGGTCAATTCTGCATTGCACGCCATCATTTTGTTTTTGTTCTAACTAAACTAAATTGCAAAAAAGTAAAATATTTCAATCAATTTGCATTTGAAACTTCGGTCCATTCAGTCGCACTTTCATTCCAAGGCCAGAATCAGTATTGCAAGTGAAATTACAAAAAAGGTAACGATTTCATCTCATAACTTTCTTGTTGGAAAGGAATTCGTCTCTACTCATTTATGATTTTGGTTTGAAAAATAGCATTGTAAAAATCACGGGCATCTTTATGCACACATGAATGTTCTGCAGTTGTACACCATTTTTTTATAAACTTAAATATGATACCATAGTTTACATACTTCAACATAGTTTACTTAGGTATTATCCATTTATATAGATTTTACTGACAATACCAAAACGATTAGAATAAAAGATGAACTGGAATATTTCCTGTAATTGTTAGGGCTGGGCATTAAAAGTGCATGTCATAGAAAATATACAATTATTTTGTTCATGTGCATGGAAAGAAGTTATGCAGAAGACATCTGATGTTTGTGCCAATGTTTCATGAGCATGCAAAAATGGGGGAGGTAAGAGCAGGTTCCATGCTCTGAAGTGCCTACATCGTCAACCTAAATTTACTTAGAATTTAGCAAATTTAGAATTTTGCTTCGCTCTAGATAGAAAAACACCTGGAGACCGCCTTAAGTGTTTTCAATTCTCTCATTCTGCTGTTTATTAGTACCGGCGTTGTGCTAAGAAAAATTTTGTCACCAATTGAAATCTCGATTTAAAAAAGGTATTCCAGTCATAGAAAGAAAAATAGTTTCAACAGCTAAAGCAAAAATCCTAAAGATATTCATTAAGGAAACTTTTCAGACGTTGATTGTTCCAAATGATTTTAAGAAACCGATTCCAAGTGTAGGAAAGCAATAAAATTTGTTTTTAAAACATTTGATTCGTCAATTACAAAATTTCGAACCGTTTCCTAAAATCTAATAACAAGACGAGCATGCCACTTAACGATCTGGGATAGTCCATACACTTGCCTATGTAAATGTCATTTGCATTATTGATTACTTACATTGGAAAATGTATGGCTAAAACTGAGCGTCTTACTTGCAGATCTATCTGAATTCAACTTATAGGCTTTTTTACAACTGCAATTGCGTGGAAATCATCATGGATAGGCACTACTTCTTCTTTTCATACAGATTGCTCATGTGGCATTTTGGATAGTGCAATGCCTTCGAATGAAACATTTTGCAATATGTTGATTTTAAATTATAAATTATGCAACTTCACAAATGCAAAGCATTACGAATTATTTATGCATCGATTACACGGAAAAGTTGACCTTGAAATGCACGAGAAATCATCATTTGAAAGCATACTGTGATAACAATAATGGAGGTAGTTCTTCCCAATTTGGGAAATAGTGCTTGACCCTTTCCAATACTATTTCGTTTATTGTGAATGTAAAAAACCTCTCCTATTCAAATCTCCTGGACTATCTACCTGTATGTGGCATTCAATTTCTACAAATAATAATTAGACAGTGTCAAAATGCCACTGATTTTTTTCCATTCTTGGTTTTCGAGATTTTGACCATATCATTGCTTTTATAATCGACTCGAACAGCTTCAGCTTGATTCAAATCATTTTGTGAAGGTGATTTTTCCACAGTGTAAACACGACAAATGGCATTGTCTATTTGAGGAGTGAGATATTTAAGACTAGGATGTACTACTCCAGTTTCTAAGGAATTTAAAAAATAAATATTCAAAAACTTATATGTACTTATTTATGACTTTAAAAATGATATTTGCAGAATATTCTAAGTTTACTTGGGTTCTGAAAGTTCCGAATAGATTTCCTCCCTGTAGGAGCAGCCAATTCGAATTCAAGAGAGCTCGACGATCCCTTAGCAAATGAAGATGATGAATGAAGCAAATAGTAACCGAGTATATAAATTTTGAGTGTAACGCATGCTTACAAAAACTTACTTGATGCGGAAACCATCGGCATGAAAACATCTCCAAAAATAAGAACCAGTGTTTAAGCCTGCATGGTAATGCGGGGATGATCTGAGATTTAGATGTAATTTTAAAAAAGAAAACAACTATGATTAGTGAAGTCATTTGCTTCTAAAGATGTATTCATCAATAAGAATCTAATGCCCTGTTTTTATTAAATTATTGTAAATAAGTTTATCGAAATGCTTGACCTAGTATCTATAATAACTTCAAAGCGCATACCATTATGGTGATGCGTTAGAGACGTTGAATTGAATCATTACTCACAATTGTCAATATTCGGCTCTAATATTAATATTTATTGCATAAATTTCATTATAATATGAGTTTCAACATAACATAATACTATGGTGGATTAATTTTCAGTGAGAAATATATACTTGTGCGGAAAAACATTTTTACTGAAAAACACAATGTCACAACAAATGGCAACATGTCAGTTTGAAAAGATATAGTTTGATGTGGAGCAAGTTAACTGCAAATACGCGCATGTTTTTTAACATAATAAGATGTTAAAAAAACAAAGTCCTTGTGTTTATGATGCTGCATATATTATGTTTGGAACTAAAAACAGTTGTCTTTGTCATCATACGTGAATAAAATCATCCCAATTAGGAAAAAGATAGAAATTCATATCAAAATTTTGACAATTCATTACAGTAGGTTGATAGAGCATAAAAAATAATGTAGAGTGTCAGCTCTAAAATATTTCATTAGACTCGGTGTTTTCTGTGGCAGAGCTCCAAATGTCAAAATCGTCTTTCGTTTACTGTCAAGTATATGACCCCTACTTCGTTAAAAACAGTTCATTGCAAAGAAATATCTAATTATCGCGTTATCTCACATTTACAAGTAAAATAAATTGACAGCGTCAAAATATATTAATTGATGGCATTCAGAATCGTTTGTGAAAATTCTAAAATTATCTGATTTCTTTAAATTACAACCAGATTTTCTCCCTGTAAGAAACGCCCATTCGATTTAACGATCTGATTGAAAGCTTGCCGATCCTTAAAGAAAAAAAGATAAATGAAGGAATGAATGACAAACCGAATTTTTTAATTTTTTAAAAATTCTGTTTTAAAGTATACTCAATTAAAACTTACTTTTTCCTAACACAATCGGCAGGAAAACATCTCCCAAAAGGGGAGTCAGTGTGGACTGAGATGTCATTTTTTTAAAATCAATTATATGGATGATCTCTGTTTTAAGGATATTTCACTGTGTTTATAAATAACATTTTGCCGGCGTTTTATGCATGTAATGTTTTGCAAACTGAAACACGTTTAATGAGACCCTGGAATTGTAGCTTTGTTGAAATCATACCCGATAGCCTTGTCTTAATACATTAGCGACGTTAGATTAACTCACAACTCAGTATTTGGGACTAATATTAAAATCCTTAGCATCAATTTCATTTTCGATATGAGTTTCATTCAACATAAGATAAAACTAAGGTGGACAAGTTTCCAGTGAGAAATGTTGAAAGGTTAAAAATTCAACGCACAAATGCGAGTCTCCAACATAAGTTTCATTGTATGTTATGAAAGATAGTTTGCCGTTTGCTCCTCGAGGGTTTTTGGTCTCTGCCTGGTAACATTAAAAATCACTAATTCATGAAGACTATCTATTCATCAATTAGTTGTAGGACAGGTGTTTTTCAGTGAAATGTTTATAGCATTAAGAAGGGGTACTTGGATAGGGTTAAATGTATTGCTACCCCGTATGGAATTTTGACAATCCGCAGATTAGTCACTAGTTTTGGAGCAAATGTTTTGCACATGGGATGGTTTTCCCTTGCCTGGCGGTGCGAAGCAAACCTTGCCTTGAAATGAGCCATACTATTTTCCTATGCATTTTATTATAGTAGTACGAATAAATTTTTAGTTAGTATTATTAGTAAAACCCTTAAATAAAAACTTGCGTTGTTATAATGTTACAGCACTTTGTCCGTGCGACATTGTAGGAATAAATGGAGCGGTTTTACAGTACCAACCCAACCACACGCAGAAATACCAAGTTTGATATGGTCACTCTTACACTGCACGCCATAATTTTATTTTGATATTAAATTCACCACAATAAAATCCAAAACTTAAATATTTCAGTCGATTCGTCACTTAAATACCCGTCCATTCAGTCGTGCTGTCAGACAAAAGTAAAAGTCAGTATTACAAGTTGCAAGGAAAATATATAAAAAAAATTTCATCTCATAGCTTTCCCTTTTTGGGAAAAAATCTGTCTCTACTCACTTATAGTTTTTCCTTGAAAAAAAAAGCATTTTAATAATCTCGGACATCATTATCCACAAATGAATATTCTGGATATTACATTCTCTATTTAATCTGTTGTACACCATTTGTCATATAAACTTAAATATAATACCAAAATTGTTGATAAATTATTGTTCATTCATAAAATTTTTGCTTACTGCTCCAGAATAACTGAAGTAAAAAGAAATTGACAGTCAGTTTACTCAACAACTTTGCATCTGAAATCTAACTTACCAATGACATACTTACTGGACACGGAATCGACCTAGTACTACATGAGTAAGCTCTCATACTGTAATATATTAATGCAGCCATTGCGCTATGCAAACTAAACTTTTTTAAATAAGCCAAATGCAAATTTCAAAATGACATTGCCTTAACAAAAACGAAAATAGTATCAACAACCAAAACCTAAAGGTACCCAATTCGAGCCTTTTCAGATGTCGATTGTTCAAATTAACGATTTAAGAAACTAACTTCATTTGAAGAACAGTACAAAAAATTGTTCATAATATCAAATTTAAAAAATACAAAATTTCCAACTGTTTTCAAAAATTAAAGAAATCGGGTATGCCAATTGAAGATCTGGGTTAGTCCGTAGATTTGTTAATATTTAACAAACAAACAAATACTTGTATTTTTGATTGTTTAAGTTATGAAAATGTATAACTAAATCTATTATAGCATTGAGCATTCATCTTGCAGACGCAACTGATTTGAACACAACTAGAATTGCGAAGACAGCGGTATTGATATTCGCTGTTTTTTCATAAAGATTGTTAAAATTACATCATATTTTGTATAGTACAATGCCTTCGAATGAAATATTTTGCAAAATGTTTATTTTGAAATTTATTTCTAGCGTAAATGCAACACACAAATATACTGAAAAAATCCACTCTAGAAAAAATCCTTCTGACGTATTTTTATTTGCACCGTCGTTTTGCTATGCAAAGAAAATTTCTTGCTTTTAAATGGCCACTTTTAACGATATAGTCATTGAGAGCTAGCTTGAGATTCCTTCCCTTAGCATATTTTGGTATCAACCTCAGAGTTTTGTTTGTGGTAGCTAGTGAAACCAAATAACCGTGCGAATCTTGATAATTGGATCTGTACAAAAGAACTCCTCTAAATCGTTTTAAGCTTACGGTTGTCGCAGTGATAGTTTCTTTCAGTTTGGTAAATGATGCTTCGCCATCACCGTTTTATATTTTTATGCAAGTAATCCTTCCTACTTTGTAAAACAAAAATTTCTTCTTGGAAGATCTATATTGCTACAAGTTTGATATTTATATAAATAATAAATTTAAAGCGTCAAATTACCACCAAATTTTTTCCATTTCCGGTTTTCCAGATCTTGACCACATCATTGTTTTACAATCTATAATACGAACATCATCAACTTGATTCAAATCGTTTTGAGATGGTGATCTATCCAATGCGTGGACACGACCAGTTGAATCGTTAATTTGAAGAGTGAGATGTTTAAGACCAGGATTAGATTAGGACTTAACGAGTTTTCTCAAGAATCACATCAGCAACACCCCAAAACACCAGGTTAGATATGGTAAATTCTACGCTGAACGACACAATTTAGTTTTTGAATTAGTTAGTTAAACTGTGTTCGAAATAAAAATTAAAATATTTCAGACACGCTTCCAATTGAACACCCTTCCATGCAGTCGCACTGTCATTCCCAGGTCAGAATCAGTATTGCAAGTGAAATAACAGAAAATTAGCGTTTCATCACATTCCTTCCTTGAAATTTGCTTCTGTTAGAAAAAAAACATTGTAAAAATCTGGTACATCATATTCTGGATATTGCATTCTCTATTTAATCTGTTATAACAATCTGATATGCAAACTTAAATATGATACCAACCTAGTTTACTTTGGTATTATTCATTCATAAAGGTTTCACTGACAATACTGGAAAGGCTGGAATGAGAGATGAACTGGAATATATTTTACTCCAAGTATGAGATGTCAGAGAAAATATACGGTTTTTCTTACTGTGCCTGTGTATAACAAACATTTTATGCATTGTTTTGTAGGCATGCATAAAGGGGAAACGTAAAAGCATGTTCAATCAATCTATGATTGCTTTAAGTTATCGTTGTGCTCAAATTCAAATATCAAGTTTTAATCTGAACGGTAGTAGAGAATTATCATTCATAGTGTTTTAGCTTTGGCGTTGTACTACACCAAAGAAACTTTCTGTGTTAATTTAAATGTCGATTTTAAAATGATATGCATTAATAGAAGAGGTAACGGTCTCAACATCTTAAGCTAAAATTCTAAAGGTACTGATTCAGTAGCCTTTCCAGATGTCCATTAAGCAAATTGATGAAATTTAGAAACCAATTCCAAGTGTAATCCAGTTTGCTGTCATAATATTAGACTTGTTAATTACAAAAGTTCACACCGTTTTCTGAAATGAATTGGTTTGTTTGTTAATGTTAATGCCAATTAGATTGTTGATTATTTATATGGGAATAAGTTTGGCTAAAATTTATATATTGAGAATTTTGCATGCAGATCGATCTGAATTATTTACCCATAAGATTCTTGGCAACTAGGATTGCATAGAATGCTGCATGATTATGTACTGTCTTTTTTGTCTTGCAGATTGTTAAAAAAAATTTTTTGGAAAGTACAGTGCCTTCGAATGAATCATTTCGCAGTATGTGGATGAAAATCCAAGAACAACAAACTAATTATGCCTGGATTACGCAGAAAAGTGACTTGCAAAATGCCTGATACCTTGGAATTCGTAACCATGAAAATTCAGCATTCACTGCAGAAAAAACTAACGTTTAACCATCTGTGAACGTAGCATATATCACTATTTCTATAATCTATTAATTCTGGCGTTGTCCTATACCCAGAAAAAATTTTTCAGTAATTTAAATGTCAATTTAAAAAAATGATTGATGGTTCCGAATAAGTTATATAAACCAATTCCAAAATAAGGACAGCAATAAAATTTGTAAAATATCAGACGTGCCAATTTCAAACTTTTCTCCCCTTGACAACATGGCAAAAGACAATATGGAATTTTATATTTTTGCTACAACCTTTATTCGTCGATTTGTAATGAAAAGCTATGAAAATGTGGTGTTTGTTGCAATAAAACTTGAAAGTAATGAATTTGAAAGAAACATGGGTTACATAGGGGAAAATAATAAAGATTTATTTCAGAATTGGAAATAGTTGACAATCTGATTCTTACAATAAGACAAACAAATTACGGCATCGGAGTTAATGAAATATAAATATTTATTAGCAATTGCTGTGTACTTATTTTATTTCATCTGATAAATTAAAGTAATTGAGTCATTTTCAATACATGCTGCATCCGTTCTGATTTCAGCACCTTCCTGCTTTAGACACTGTTGTGTTGAGAGTTCTTTGATGAGATAAATGCCATCTTCTACAGATTAATATGCCATTCATTTTGACCTTCTCCAGCATCCTAACACGAAACAAAGTTTATAATGTTTTTATAATCCTCACTAATCAGAAGGCATCTATCGTCAGATTCTACGACACATTGGTGAAAGACCGGATTGGTGAAATCCAGGTCCATATTGGGGAAATCCATTTGGTCCGGATTGGGGAAATGAAAAGTCCAAATTGGAGAAATCGAGGGTCAAATTGTAGAAATAAAAAGATTAAGTAATGCGTTTGAAAGACACTTGTCAGAATAACATTTCAAAATATGTTTTTTGTCACAGTTTAAAATAAATTAAAGTAAAGAGCTGTTTAGACCCTTATTCAGATCATTCCAACCCAATTTCGAAGTTGTTGCATAACGAAATCACTCATTATACAGTACAAACCTCCCTGCAAGTTCTATGTTGCTCTTCTTCTCCCAATGAGAGTTACTTGGGTCTGATCATTAAAAAGCTTTCCAGGTTGGCAACATAGGTAATAGCATTAGTACATATTCGCTCAAAAGTAAACCTTGACCCCATTACCACACGAGTTGTTCATCCTAACAGTTTTAAAATGTTTAGAAAGCTGCGAAATTCTCAGATATGTTATTGCTGATTGCTAGCACATGCACGATAGGGTTGATAAGTAATATTTTGTTGTTGTGAGGTTTTAGAATATCTTTGAATATACTCTAATTCGTTTATACCGAGTTGACAAGTATTCATAAAGGAAACATTATTTTCAAGTTCCGTTGCTTCAGAAGCACTCTAATAATACGTACTTTAATGTGTTGTCGTACTGCAGGGAAACCAAACTTTGAAGAAAATCCTATCTTGATATATCTAAGCATTTTTGAAAAATTCTATATCTCAGTGTCAGGGAACTGGGAACCCAGTCATGACTCTAATCCATAGTCAATTTAGTACTGAATATGTATCACCGTATTAATTTTCAGTAGTACTAAGAAAATATGCCTATTTGATTTGCGTTTCAAGTTCATGAAAAATTGTATTCACTTTTGTGACTTCAGGGTTTGTTTTGATTTAATGTGGTAAAAAAGCATGTACAAGAAAATTCCCCAATCCGGACCACAGTTTCCCCAACTTGGATTTTCAGAGCGGCTCGAGGTCTCTTTTGGTGAAATAAAAATTTCACCAATCCGGTATTTCACCAACCTGACGCATTTCCGCCTAAACGTGGAAGTGTCTTGAAACGCATGTTTATGTCCCAGAATACAACTGCCCAATACTCGACTATCTTTTCTCGGTTATGCTGAAAAACATCAGCCCACTCGTTATCGACAATGATGGCCTCTTCTACTTAATTAATTATTAGAACTTAAGATTACCTCCATCATTATATTGGAATGTCAGCGTTTCGTTTATGGTTACTAGTGAAACCATGGAAGTGGGAAAATCTATGTAGTTAGATTTATATGAAAAAAATTCGTAGAAATCGTTGTAAGCTTACGGCAGTCGTAGTGATATTTTCTTTTCAGTTTAGTAAATGTTGTTTGACCTTTTCAAGTACTATTTGGTTTGTAGTCCTTTAGCAACTCCTCTTGTTTTATTATCGAAACAAATAAGAGAGATAATTCGTAATTATGAGTGACGCATCTCCAAATCCATGGAAATAATAGCATACAGGATCAAACTACCACTAAATGTTTTTTTCCTTGGTTCTCGAGATCTTGATTTTATCATTGTTTTTATAATCGATACGAACATATTCAGCGTGATTTAAATCATTTGGACAAGGTGGTGATCTATCCACATTGTAGACACGACCAGTAGCATCGTCTATTTGAAAAGTGAGATATTTAAGGTTAGTATGTCGAACTCCAGTGTCTAAGGAATGTAAAAAGTAAATACCGATTTTTTACGTATGTGTTTACTTATGGCATTCATAAGGTTTTTGTTGATGTTCTAAACTTAACAAATCCAGTAAATTCCGTAGATTTTTTCCCTGGAGGAGTAACCCATTCGATTTCAAGATACGTTTGAATGCTCCCTGATTCTAAAGGAAACCAAAATGACGTCAGTTTGTCAGTTCTAATTTTTTGTGTAAAGCAGATGAAAAACTTGCTTGTTACTGAAAAATCCGCACGAAGACAACTCCAAAAAGAAGAACAAGTGTTGACGCCTTCGTGCTATTACAAGGATGGATTGGGATAAAATTTAAAAGAGAAAACAATTATAATGACAACAGCTAACTGAATTTAAAGAGTTGTTATTGTGATTATCAATAAAAAGTTGACTGTCTTAATATATATTTGCTATTAGGCAATGTATTTCTGAAGGAGATTGTAAATTCAACCGTTAGTAAACGTACAGTATACTCTATGTTGATACATTGTAGACGTTAAATTGATTCAATACTCAATATTCGGGTCTAATAATAATATTCATGGCATAAATTTCATTTCCAATATGAATTGAATATGAATATGAATGGAAGTTTGGTGGATGATACAAACCTGTTAAGCATTAATGAAAGAAGGGTTGCAGAGTTGTTCAATTTTGTTATACGAAATAGACAACACACTGCTTTTAAGGATTGGTTTCCGCTGAATGAAGGTAACGAGTATTCTGGATTTCAACTTGAGATTCCGATTTCTGTGTAATGGTGTTGACGGAAAACTTGGAATGAGTTTGTACGATGATGTAAGTCAAGTGATGTGTGTGCTAGTAGATTTATTCATGGAAAACAGGCGAAATGCTTGATCGAGAATTGACTATAAACGGAATTTTACTTTTACTTTACTTTACTGGACGGTATGACTACTACCGGGAATGGGATTGACTACCGTTACCAATCTCACTCGACGGGGATTTTTATTCACACGGGAAGGACATGTGAACTTTTTCAAAAAGTCGTCATAGCTCCTACCCAAGAGGGGGGACCCCGAAACTGACAACGCCATTCGATTCAGCGTTAAAAGTTTACCCCCCCTTTAGAAAA
>JAQIXW010003741.1:0-12636 GCA_034700685.1 Willowsia buskii | reverse complement strand
TTATAATCACGAGTTTTTAAGCTTTATGTATAGACTAGTGGGAGGGACGATGACAAATGTTAATGGAAGTTCATTTTTACCATACAATGAATCGTCTTCTGTGACTCTGTTATTTTTATATTCACTAATCGTAGTACAACGATTTAAATTGTTCCATTGTGCCCATTTAGCCTTGCAATATTTTGAATTTGGATCTTGAATCCGTACTTTTATACTACATGTACCAGAAAAACGAACGACATTATTGGCGGACACACTCATACATACATAACGTAACTCTTTCACTC
This sequence comes from Willowsia buskii, assembly GCA_034700685.1. NCBI lineage: Eukaryota > Metazoa > Arthropoda > Collembola > Entomobryomorpha > Entomobryidae > Willowsia > Willowsia buskii. Next base: position 12,349 of record JAQIXW010003741.1, on the reverse strand, counting down.
GTGGACAGACCTGAAAAACTGTCCAAAAGTCTTTATTTTTGTAAAAATCGACGTTGTGACAATATGACAAAAATCTTATTGTATAAACTTATTATAATGCCGAGCTCTGACACTAACTAACGTAAATAATATTTATAAATAATATTAAGATCTTCCTTTGGAGCTGCCTCTTTGGCCTACATGTTCAACTTAAATTTATTAGTAAGCATTATAGATGAGAAATCAGGATGATGGAGACATCACGTTAATAGCATAGTACCCATTGCTGCTGCTACTAATTCCATGAGACGTAATAGCAAACGCAGGATACTTGAGAGAAGTTCGGAGCTGTGGGTTACACTCTTCCAATGAATGACATGAGTAGTAGAGGATCAGAGCTTTGGCTGATGGGAAGTAAGTTGTTTGCCTTGTGAATCCAAATCCCACACTGCCTTGGTAAATGATGCAATGTCCGACAACTCCTCCATTCAAAGTCAAACTGAGGGCCAATTCGCCTTTACTGGATTTTCTGTGAGAGGAAAACATTTAATAATTATTAGTCATACATCTTTGACACTGACATATTAGCACAGGTATTCAGTTGTATATGCATAGAAGTTATGAAAAACAGTCAATAATGGTTTACCTGACGAGGAACGTTCCCTCTGGACGATCTTTCAAAATGTATTGTGCTTCCTGGCGTGAAGCATCACACTTGTACCACAGGTTGTCATCCCAAACGTCTATGATACCGGGAGAGAGAGCTGCCTCAACGTCCAAGTTCATTATCTCCATTCGCCTATATAATCAAAGCAGAAACGTTACCACCACCACTGATAGGGAATTTGTTAGTTACTTTACAACTAGACTTGAAGTAAAAAGGAACTTACTTGACTAATCGCGAGCGTTGCTTCCTCAAGTGGGCAAGCTGTGGCTTGATGGAGATTATTTCCGTCTCGACAAGACGGCAGTACGCAGTCTGCTTGGAAAGGCTTTGAACAACTTGCTCTCTACTTTCCTCCATGGTTTTCAATTTCTTCCTCAAATAAGAAAAGTTGTCATCCAGTCTACAAAATAAAAACATTGTGAAGCTATAGTATATAACCTGTTTTTCTATAGTTCAAATATTCTATAAAGGAATATCTTACTCTTTCATTGTCTTGTTGTCGCCCTGCGCTTGAGCTTGTAACTGCTTATGTACAGTGATCTGCTCTCGAAAAAATCCGATGGCGCAATCAAACGCATCCATTGCTTGTTTCTAAACATTTTAAAATCAAAGACAAAAAATAGTAGTCAAAAACATGTAGTGTGTTTTACTGCACATGTATCAATGCTTAATTCTTATGCTCATGTAGTTAACTTTTAGCTACATACCTTCAAGTGAATCTCGTCTACTGTTTGAGCATGGAGAGTTGAATGGAGTTCAAAGTATCTAGACTTTACCAAATAATCTCGGCTAACTTCGCCCAACACTGCCAAAAGCTTGTCCTTATCTTCTTCTTCATCGCCCTGAATTAAAAAAATATAGAAATAAGCATTATCAAGATGTCCAGTACATAGAAAACTAGAACGACACATTGATTATCATCATCAATCAAAGCACAACTTTCGATTCCCTGCTTGGACTTACTTTGTCAAATTTGGAAATCGGGTACATGAGTTTCACATCCAAAGAATTGTTGTATTCGGCTAAAGAGTGTTCACGATAATACTCAATCAGATCAACAACCGAACGAAAGCTATATGGTTCCGTTAACCCATACCTGAAGATAAAGATATATATCATTGAGTATTGAGTCACACACGACCTGTTTGCGCAAATAATGGAAAACTGCCTAAATAATAAATTTTTAAACCCAGCAACTTACTTTCCATTCCTTTGAGAAATACGTAGTAATTTCGGAGTTTGGCCATAAAGAACAGTCAGAGTATACTCCCCATTTTTGGTGGAGGCATCGCGCACCAGAAAGGACCCATCAGGACATTCCCAGAGTTTTTCCACAACTTCCTCTCTATAAAATGAACAAGTCAAGTTACCTCAAGTCATACTCGATTGCACCAACAACATTAACCTTACTATATCACTAGTATCATTAAAACTGTAGCACTTACCGAGTTAAGCCTTCCCAATACCATTCAGCATTTTGTAATTCACATTCAGTCTTATTTAGTTTGTTACTCAACGAGTGCTGCCGAGACATCACATACTCAACTGAAGCTCTGTCCATCTCTGAGATCAAATTTCCTTTGCGTCGAGAGCGTTTTTCTTTCCCGAGACCTCCAAAAAACTCAATCAAAAGGGACACAACTCGAGTGTGTATTTTGAAATTGTCCAAAATAGACCTATGTACATCAAAATTATAATTACAAGTAAAAATTTTCATATACAATACATTTTTCACTGCCGAGTTCATCATGAAAGAAAGGTTTTTGTTCACTTACAAAATGCTTTCCCAGCTCGGTCGAAGAATAACCATGCCGTAAAATTGGCTCAGGATTCTTTCAGCGTCGACATGCATATTTCCATTATTGCCCCACTTTTCGGCAAGCTCACAAATTTTTGCCAAATGAGATCCAAAATATCGAACACAACAAGAATGGTGAGCTGGGAGAGAATTGACAATGAGTTTGTCCATCATCAGTAAAGCATCTGAGTCAATTTGCAATTTCCCAACACGAATAAAATCTTCGTACAAGTCGGTGGGAATTAGAGGTTCAGGAAGCTCTCTCAAGAAGCGCCTGATAGCCGAGGCAACTTCTTCCAATCTCCATTCCCTCACAACGCTTGACAAAGCGACTGCAGGATTTACATTCGATGATATACAAGCGGCAAGCTGATCCCATAACTCCGGTTTCGTTTGAGCCAGCGTAATAATGTTGCAGTCAAAAATAGATGCAAGTTCAGGTACCAGTCTGGTGGATTCTGTGCTCAGGCGACGCTCAACTTCTCCGCAGAGAGCTATTAAAACGGCAGGAGCAGCTGCTACGGACGGGTCGAAAGACAAACTCAAATTCTTGCCAGAAACTAAAACCATAATAAAATGCCCAAGATTAACTCATTTTATTCATAAAACGTAACAATAACAGCAGACCTAAACTTGCCGGACTAATACTGTCAAACTTTTTTGTTTTTATTACCTCGATGACGGATGTATCCTAGTTGGGGCCTGAAGTCGTCAGGTACAGCATCACAAATTGGTAATCCAAGGGCAAGACATTTCTGATGAGCTATGTATCCACATCCTGTACAAAAACAAACGTCAACAAACGTTAATTCAGACCTCAAAGGGGAGGAGAGAACATTACAGCAACTTCAATAATAATACACAAACAATGCGTATCCACTTACTTTGACAGATTAATCCTTGATGAAACAACCCTCTTAGAAATTTCTGACATGAATCACATCGGGTGAGAGTGGCAAATGTCATTCGCACAAAGTCATGATCCCGGGCGGTGTAACTGCCTACACTCCTCACCGATGACGCTTCGCTGCCATTTTGTTCCTGGACACGGAGCTCATCAATACACTTGATTATCGCCTGCTGCTGGAATTCATCGTAAATTCCAAGACTCTGAAACAAATATAATTATTATGTCTTTATTATATTTTGTATAATTGATAACTTTACGAAGTTCCAAACAATTACTACAAATATCTCTCTCTTCACGAATAAGACAAGTAACCCAACTGCACGAAAAAGCACTGAACAGCTTACCACCAAATACTCCTGTTCATCCATCTCCAAGCCAAGCTCAATTTCTTCACCCAAAAACACAACCATCATCAACGTCTCCACTATAAAGTGCTATCAGTCCTAAACTGACGTTCGCTAAATTACTTTTTTACTAACTATCTATCAAATACAACTTTAAATACAATTTTACTTTTCAAAAACTATTCTTATTCTACCACAAAAGAGGTTTTCAAAGACTTTTAAAAAACCTATAACTCTATCAATTAATTACTGAAGTGAAACCACATCTCCAAAATGGACAAACGCAGCAGGCGACTAGTAGGTCATACTAGAAGCTTGTTAAATATCTGGGATCAGAAATGCCGACCCCAGTAACCCTACTAACTACATTGCACCAACACCTAAGTTGAAGCCTTCGTCATCTGCCTAACTCCGTGTCTCAGTATTACTCAACTACAATAATACACACAAATCATTTAAAATGTCAATCCACTGCACCAATTTTAATTTCTATTTCATCACAAAACCAACAACGAATCGTTCCGCAAGCCTTTTCCTAATATTGATTTGTTCACAATTCATTGACCCCTTCTGCTTGGCAGCCGACGTGGCACAGTGCACGTGGCGAAATAAAATGCACACGAAAATCCTAAAATGCTGTATTCCTCCAGCAGAATTCCCAACAGACAACAGAAATAATTGGACTCGAGTCACTCGAGGTCAAAGTCTTTCCTGTTAATTCTTTGACTTCAGCTAAGCTTCGCAATGTCACAATCCTTCATTCACCGAGATCCTCAAATAAATGCACGCATCCCCGAAAATCAAGAACGTTTTTTCTTGCTTGCACCACTCTCAATGATGCACTCACGACGACAGATAGACGAAACTACTGCACGTCTTGCTTTTCAGAATCACGCCACATCCAATATCAAACCAATTGAACGAAAGACTTTCACCGAAAAACGACATCGATCTCCATGCATTCTGCATTACTCATTGCCATTGCATTGATTGCATTTCCCTATCTCACTTTGACTGTCGTCTGATGAACTCGTCTATCACACAGCAACTATTGTACACGGTGAGACTGTCAGGTATTACCCTGTATTTACGATTACGACTGACGGACGACTGGTTTACACTTTACACTTAAATACTGCAGCTTTGTGGAGACTTGACAGAAATCGGGAGCAAACCAAACGCACAATGATTGGCTCACAAATAGAGACATAGAGACTGGTATTACGAGCAAACCTAATTAAAGTATGCACCTGCTTGAAATGGAATATTACATTCGACTGACTAGAATTAGTTCAATATATAATTTGTATGTAGACTCGATGTGTAATGAATAACGAATATCTTTTTTGATGAAAATTAAATGAAACATTTACAATATATTATCATCATTCATTATTATGCAAAGTTATGAAAAAGCCAAAAAAGCTAGGGAGTTGGGGTGATGTGATAACTGAACAATAATGCAAGACCACGGAGACTTTTTATTTGTATGGCATAATTGGTGCCACTGATTGGAAAACAAGAAACCCACCTTGATGTGTGCAGGAAAGAAAAAGTCGCTGTCATTTATTTCCTACATAAGAAAACTGCGTTTCGGGAAATGGTGGAAATGGAAATGACAGAATTATGGGCGTTACATACAACTAAATGCTAAATTCATGCAGTTGAAGAAAGTCATTAAATCACAATGGCGAATAATACATTGTATTTAAGAAAACAGAATTATCAACGGCGCCAATATAATCTCTCTTTGATTATTGTGTTGATATCATTCATCATTTTCAAACATTCTGCATATATATAAATCAAATGACAAATTCTTTCAAAGTCTCATTTGACGTATCGCAATAATTTACATAACTCTTTGTTCTTTTCTGATTTATTTTAGTTTTTCTTCAATAATGGGTCCTGGAGTTAAAACTTTATGACATCAACTAGACGTACAAAATCGATAACCTGACTATTAGACCAGACAAAAGATAACTCGCTCTGTTTGTTGACTAGTGTGATTCAATCTGAACACCCATAGACCCCATATATATGTAGCATGCAGTAATGCAGTAGCACTACACTCATTTTAAAAGCTATATAAACGACTTCTACTTACCTCGAGCTTTTGTTCGTTTATAGCCAGCAATTGTTCGCCTGAAACTTCACGGTTGAGGAAAATATTGGAAACATCCCACAGATTTACGGCAGCCAACCATTCAGTTACTAGTCTTGGAGTCCAATCTTTCACTTTCTATTTTTTTTCAATAAAAACGATAATGATGTTATGAAAAATATACATCCTGATTATTGTTAAAAGTTGTAAAAGTCAGCGTCTTCATTCTGACTCAACAACGCAAAGAGTAGATAAAGTTAATTAAACCAGTGTTGTCGCTTACAATGTTAACTTGGGAAGTAGGGGAGGATGCGGAAGAATAGAAGCTGCAGTTTTCGATTGCCTTTACATCAGGAGTTCTGACTTCATCTTCAGGGGAGTCTCTGGATGATGCCCGTTGAGTACTTGAAGCAAGAGAGGATGCTAATCCCGACGATGATGACAATGAACGAGTGGGTAAAGTTTTGTATGCTGTGAGACAGTCAGTGTGAAAACATTTCTGGCAATCTGTGAAAATGAGAAGAAGGCATAAACTTAAAATAATTTTTAAAACATTTTACAGAATTGACACGCATTGTTTCCAAAATAGCTTTGATGATAAATCTACAATATATGTACAGTGAATTTCTGCATTTTTTTTCTTTACTCATGTATGGGGCAATAAGAAACAAATTACATAATATTTACCTTCACACTGTAATCCCACGTTACCACCTCCCCAAATGTAGTCACAACCTATAAATATAATGAAATCCATATAGACACCTTTACACCAATAACAATTCTTATAAAAACAAATTATGGATTTGTCAGGATGGAAAAGGAATGCAATTTTTTTACGAGGAAAATCATAAAATTCATGCAAGTATTCATCTAGACCAGCATACTGAAAAAGCTTTTATGCGGCACTTACAGAAATGGCATAAAACAGGGGTTGTAAAAATGGCATCACAAAGTTGATGTGATTTTGTGTCCTCTACCGCTGTCATGTTACTGCTACTACCTTTGGAACTCATCTGGCGATAGAAGCCCTTATTACTTGATGAGTACATATCTACGGAGCCAGGGGAGCCCGCATAACCAGAATCGTCACCAGTAGTAGTAGTTTTTCGCAAGACTCCTATGAATTTCAAAAGTATTATCAAGAATAGAATTAATAGGTCCCACTGGTAACTTTTTTCACTTAACATAAAATGCATTTAGGTACACAGCCATGGCACATCCATAAGTACAGAGCTATTTACTTATTTACTCCGTCGATACATGATCTATGAGTCAGGAGAGAAACATTTACGGGGCACTTTGAGACATAACGTATATTGCAACTTTCACGGTTTCTTTATTCATTCAATCGGCCAAGAAACGTGATATATTTATGGAAAAGCATGTTCATGTTAGAGTTAGATGCGATAAAATTAGATGCATGTGAAATAGGAATTTTTATTTATTACCTGAATTAAAATCTTCCCGACTTGCGTAATCAAGACTATTACAGATTCTCTCCTCCATAATCACATGTGTATGGAATGTAAATCATGAAGATCTAAATAGCCAGTAGTTCAGTAGCTCAAATCCAAACTTAAGTTTTTAAGCAAATATTTTATTGTTATTGTATCGTTCCGTCTACTACTTGCGAGGTAGTGGCTTTAGGTCCGATAGCAAAGTATTTCAGTTATCAAGTTTTAAAATTTTCCACTTATTTCGATGCACCAAAGTTTCCTACACTTGTACTTTAACAGGTAAACTCTTCAGAAAGGAACAATTGTCAGGTCAAACACAACACTGAAGCTTATTCCTCCTAATGACATTGACTCGGAAATTGTAAATCGTAATTCACGGACGCAATGTATTTGTAGCTATCTCGTTTACGTCTATCGCAGAAGTGAAGAATGTAAGCAATATGACTGCCATAGTACAATAATTTAAAACGCAATAAGTACTACGCTAAATGTCGTTGACCGAGAAAAGGGTCGCTCCAGTTTTCCACCTGCACCTACAAAATAAATAATAAAAAATTAAATTAAAGTTGAAGATAATATGTAATTATATTACTGTATGTATACCAATCATTGTGAACTAAAGGTTCAACCAATAGAAATCAAGCCACTTATTAATTACAGACCTCAAACTCAATGCTGTGTCACAAAAAAGTCGTTCACCACACGACTTTCTTTCGTATCGTATGTTCTTTGTATGCTTGTTAATAAATGCAATATGATTAAAAGGAATACTTGTACAAAAAGTTCACAAAGTAAATATCATTCGATTAAATCAGTCACTACTTATTAGGACACTGTTTAGCTCTCTTTGTTTAAATCCATCATGAGGTCATTATTCCCTTTTCTAAAAGTAAACCCCCTACAAAGCATAGCTTTACTTAACTTGACCTTTAATGCTTCTATTCTACCAGCAATCAGTGTAGTCAAGTCAGACACCTTTCTGTTTTGTATCTTTGGCAGATCCTTTTACTCTAGCTTTAAACTGTTTTTCTTGACATCAAATAAGTCAGGAAAAATGCATGAACTCAAGAATAGGAAGTTACATGTACATACCATGACCATGTTTCCAAATACGTAATTGCAGCATGCACATTATGCCTTATGAAACGAAACCTTATGGACAGGTAAATTTCATAAATCATGTCTTCCTCCACGCGTATGTCTCTTCATACTTTCATCAATTATGGCCTACATTACATATATCTATATACGTGTATCGATCTGTCATTTTAATAAAAAGTCGGAAATTACAAGTAGTTTAATTATGTGCAAGCTAAAATGATCGTAATAATGCAGGCACGCCACGAGGACCTAAACAAAAGTTTGTTAAAACAACAAATTAAAAATACCTATATATAGGCCTATTAGGATATTTTGTCCTAGTCAATCAAATGAATTTAGGCTAATTCCATTGAATCAGGAAGTTATTAGTGAACTTTGCAAATAAAAGTTGATATGGTCAGCAGTTTTAGATTCAGTGACTAAACATATCACAAACTAATCATTTTTAGTAACCTTCGTTAGAGTTTGGACCACACTTGAAAATGTAATATTTCAAACTGCATTAAAACCTCTTCCTTTCTTGACTTGTTGCTACTCCTTTTTCTCCGGCAACAATGTAATGATTAGGAAATGAGGAACGTAAAGCATCATGTATGCAACCTTGTACCAAATTCTTGCAAATTTCATTTACTCTAATATACCGGAAATGAACCCTTACTTAAATGACAATACGTCAGAGACCAGAGTGTACTGGGAAACTACACTGTATATCAGAATCAAGGTCGAATACACGATGTAAACGATTGAGAAATAATTTATCGATTTTCTCTAGTCTCATGTTAGACTCATTTCGCAAATCTTGGGTGTCAATATAACTGGCATGAATACAGTACATTTCTAGCAACACGTAATTCTCACACAGATTCACCACAGCTTCGCTTTAGCCAACAAGAAATGTACATAACACCCCATTTTTATATACATGAGATAATTGACAATCTTATATATACTACCTATATAATTCTACAGTTTACCTCTGAAAAGTATGCATAGCACGTTTATGATGACATTCCCGTACATTACTATCAAATCTAAGACCAAACTGCTTACCCCTTACGTTTCCACAAACTTATTTTTCTTCCATACAATTGAAACTCCAGTCAATGGCCGAATATTTTGAGTGATGGTACTGACCATGTCATTTATTGATAGAAAAATGCCAGCGCTCTACATGCACAAGGAGTTGGACTCCCACTAATTTACAGAATTAGAATAGCTACCTATATGAAATCAGCACCAAATTTCCAAAAACCACCAGAGCACCACTAGACCACTATTATGTAGCCGCTAACCTAACGCTCGTCGTACTTCCTCAAGGATTGCCAAACGCCGACTAAAATCAATAGGTGAAGTGAAGACCATGGACATTTTATACCAACTACCAGTTCAGCACCAACCAAGCAGCACTTCGTCTTCGGCTTTTATATGCGTTTCATCATAACATTTCACTAGTACGTTTAAAGGGAAGCGATAAAGGTTAAAAACCCGTAGTTTTTTTATCGTTATTCATATTATTCTTCACTCAGTCATTTTAGTTGGAAGGAGGGCGTACTAAAAAAAATTCCCTGCGTGAGTTGTCTCTTGGTAGAAGGTACAATGCAATATAGTCCGTTTAGTTAAATACCATACCATAAGCCATAAAATCGAAGTCATATAATTAAAAAGCATTTAATGCCTTGGGTGAAGAGCCGTGCTAGTACATCTACTGCGTTTATGCGTTATTTTTAAAATCTCGTGTTTTTGACAGAGAAATGAGAAATCCTACTGAAGGATTTTATTATGTGTGACACATATATAACAACTACCAACCGCATGTATATATATGTATAAGGTAAGGTAGGTTATACATAATAATAAGTATCTAAAAAGAATCACAAGAGCTTACATACAAACATACATATGATTTAGAAAATTAAAACTATCATAAACATGTTTGAAAATTATTTTGACGAGCGTAAAGTCTACGTCTGCTCGTTGTCTAGTCGGAGTGTTCTCAATTTTTAAATTCTTTGTTCACTACTCAATTATTTTTATGATACATGCATATATACAATTCGTTCCTGTCTACAGACTTTTACGATCTCTGCTTCCCAAAAAAAATATTTAATGGGATTTCAAATACGATCTATACATGATTAACTTTCTAACAAGACAAGAAGGGAGTACCACTTACAATATATATGTACTAATATCGGACTTATCTAAATATGGTGATATTCTATTTGTTGCCAGCCGTTTAAAATACCGGATATATTCATGTTTAAATTTCACGCATTTGCTCATAATAAGCATAAAGAGTTAAGAAAAGGTTAGAGAAGGAAAAAATAGAAAGCCTGACGCAATAACATGCATCTTTCATAATAGAATCCTCGCGCAATCAAATGAATAAAATAATCTTGTGAAATTTTTTTAGAGCCGACAACTGTCCAGCCCTAAAATTGAGAGAAGCTATTAAAATTCCACGGGGAAAGCCGTATTAAAGACATGTACATAAATATACAGGCATTTAAGAAAATAGTCCGTTTCAATTATTTATGAATTTTTGTTTAAATACATATAATACATACCTAATATATATTACATTCATTACAGTGTGGAAAGTAAGGATCTAATGTCAAAAAATATAGATCGGCAAGGCTAGGAGTCTATCTTCGACACAATGTTTTTTGACAAAAGTACATACCTATATTATATGGTCCTATGTAAGCTTTGAGCGATTGATTGTTTACAGATCGTTAGTGACAGGACAGAGCAGGAATGATTGCGAATTATTTCAGATTTTTTGTTAAAATTGCAACATCATAATAAAAACTGTAAGGTTCGTAGTATATTGCAAATAGTCTTTGTTTTTGTCAAACATGTCCTAAATGAGGTCAACATAAATACTTACTTATTGTATTTCTGTAGTCAAGTAAGGACCAAACATCAACAAGCACACTATTACCATTAATTATCAAAGTTTACTTTACTAATAGTATGTTTTGAAAACAGGCGGAGTGCGATCCTTTTTTACTGCCTTAAAAATGCCATCATGTTAGTACGTATCTGCTGGATGCTGTATTATTATTGTTATTACTACATTCATTCTTATCTGAATAAGACATTTAAAAATATTCTTTGCCATTTTGCATCACCATCACCATTCCGGATGTCATGTCATAAAAAAGTTACGATGAAAGCTTATGAGAGTGCAAAAACATTTCATCCCAATAAGTCCACCGCCAACAACAAGTCCTCGATGCATTCACAATATGGTAAATTCTACAACGAAACGAATAAAGAGAAAATTTTACGAGCACTTACGCGTAGAAAGTATACCGAAAATTACTGTATGTGTGATTTATAGTTTTGTTTTCAATTTCTGAAACAACATTTCCTCCAAAACAATCTTTAGTTTAAACCATTTATTTTTTGTTACAGCACGAACTGAATCTGTCAACAAATGGTAGAAAAAACTTGCAATTGTTTTTTCTATTCAATACACGTACCTACAACCTACATACTTACATTGGTACACATTCCATAAAATTCATATTCCGTTCAAAGAGACGAAAGCCGAAGAATGAAGTTAGTGCAACAACCAAATTTTAACCAAAAACTTGGCGTATTCAAACCAATAATAATCTTTGCAACTTGCAAGCTTATATGCGACCTTCAACCCGTGTCACGTCATCAATGAGTAAGGCTGGTATTTCTACTAAAAGATTATATGCTCGGATCAATTTGCAAAAATGTATTTTTCTATGCCAAAATTTCGATTTGCGTTTAAAAACGCTGTGATCTGCTATTAAAAATACCAGCCGAGCCTGAGTCAAAGTTTTGATACAAACACAAAACTTTACAAATGCAATTTTCCGTGGAAGTCATAGTTGGAAAGCTATAGGCCATCGTGCCCTGTCTGGCTATTAGTTATTGTCGTGTGAGGATATATTTTCTGTAACTCTTTGAGATGCAAAATGCGATAAAATTGCCACATAGGACGTGAA
>JAQIXW010003740.1:0-12642 GCA_034700685.1 Willowsia buskii | reverse complement strand
AACGATTCATTGGTGGGTTTAAGATGTCAAACTTCTGCGGGGGTCACTTGAGATTTCAATTTAATTTTTAATTTTAGTTTTTTAATATTATAATAATACACGACAAATAATTTTAGATCAGAAACCATTTACAACTGACACTTTTCAACCAGAAGATCCCAACCTTGTATCAACTAAACCAAAAACTTAAAGAACAAAAAGAAGACGACGTTGGGATTTACGAAGTGACAAATACTTTTAGGCGTGAATGTAAATTTTTTAATTAACTGTTTTATCTGCGAGATGATTTAGTATTTAACCCTTATTATCAAGTTCCACGGTAACTTTTTTTTAAACGTGTACTTGAGTTGAAAGAAGATTCTTGCTTAATTTTATCCAATTATTTTAATGAGAGTTTCAAGATACCTGTGACGGGGTTCAGTCTCAGATTTAATAAGGGGCATAACAATCTTGAAACTTGAGACTGAGAAATACACTTGAGGAAGCAATTTTGAAATATGGTTTGCGTGTATGAAAGAAATGCATAACAATTTGAAAATCCACGAAAAAGTTAAAATTTCTCATGAATTTTCACTAATTTTCTCAACAATTTCCATATTGTGCTTCACACACTGCCGCAAATAAACATACGAATGATGGAGGCAACCTGGAATTACAGTAGAGAGAAGTATCTTGGTTTAAAAAGTTAAACGGAATTGGGGCTAACCAATCTTAACACGTTAACACTTCATTGATTATCCAATTTTTTTGCCAATTTTGAGAAGGTTGGAACGAGAAATTTCCCCAAAACTATGACCCGCAAGATCCCACAAACTGTGTGTTTTAAGTAGTTTAAGGAAGTGAATAATAATTTTGCACACAAAAGAGGAAGCCGGGTGAAGGCAAAATTGTTTGTTAAGTTGACTGTTGCCAAAATTATAATAAAACGGATTTTTCAAGTCACCCCTGGAATCCCTCCAAAATCTTGACACTTCCCATCAAGTAAATCCTCAAATGATAACACGAATACAATTTATAAGTTTCCTATTACTCGCCTTTTTAAGAACTGATGGTGGTTATGAGTGGTCAGAACTGGTGCGTTGGCAACAGCTTCCTCGACAAAAGCATGAGACCTCACTGTGAAAACTGCACCCTGCGAAAGAGAGAGGCCGTCTCCCTCCATGCCCCAAGCCAATTGAGCAATCTTCTATGGAGTGGATTAGATAAATATTCCCTTCGTGTGTGCTTACACGGTGATATAGTTATGACTATGACCATGTCATAATTTCTTTAGCTCAGTAACCCCTTGGCTTCCGGACCCATAGCACGGGGCGCGAATCATGATCACGACTACCACGAGAGATGACTGGCAAGCTGGCTCAAACATCGATTCCTGCGCTTTCATTATTTCTCTTTCCTTGAATCATCATGTTTGAGTTTCCAACATTTCAGACAAACAGATAGATGAGGAAAGCCGTGGACAAAACCATGTATGAAAGGCGTAATGCAACAACTGTGTTTTATGATCTATATGATTGCTAACTATTGCAAATCGAGAAAGAAGTGGGGTTAAGTGGGAATTAACATGCCATTTCAAAGCTGCAGCGAATCCTGGATTTCAAAAGTTACTAATAGCTTATCTGATGATTTTTTGGCTGAGGAGGGGAAATAGAAAAGTGGTGGCTTTTGTTTTTGTAAGATGTTTTTTTTGTCTGTTTTTTTAAGTTGTACAAAAAGAAGAAAGTTAGAAGGACAGCATTTTTTGTTAACGCAGTTTAATGTGAACATAGTAGAAAAATGAGTGTCCCCAACTCCGTTTGGTTTCAAGTTGGCCATATGTTTTAACGACCTACATATAATTCAAAATTGCACGACAAAGTGTATGCATCTATCTGAGCAATGGTATGCAAGGTACAGGATCCAACAAAAATTCATTGAATCTCAATAGTTTTTTGGGCCATTTACTTTATATTCTGCTTCATATAATTTTTTGAAGTCCAGGATTCGCTCAAGCTAAAAAACGTATAATATTTTTAGAGAAAAAAGAGAAAACTGTGGGAAATGCAGTTTTGCTTTATTTAGTGGACTGTTGCAAAAGTATTAAAAAATTAGGATTTTCATTCACCCCTAAAACTTTTTCCTATTTTAAACGTCTCCATCAAGCTAACAGATATTTCTGGATCTGAGCAATTAAGAGTATCAAAATAGTACGAATTTTTACCTCCATTGGCATTTTCATTCACATGAAAGCAACTTATATATTGTATTTTTTTTCAATCAATCAAATCAATCTATGTGCTGAAGTAATCCAAAGTTGTACGAATAAAAATTAAACGGGGCTTAAATGAATTTTCTTAGACATAACATGTCCTAAAATTGCTAATTCCTATTCGACTAAAAAAACTATCAATATGCAGTGAATACACTAATTAGTGGTGGCTGGAATTGTAGCAACGCAACTTGAAGGAAAAATCTCAATTTGTCAATTTATTCTTGGGGTTTTGCGAAATTGGAAGCATTTTAGGAAATTTCCCCATTTTTCATAGCCCAAAAAATTTATAATTTATTTCTGGGGACAAGTGAAAATGTGAAAGAAAACCTCTTTCTGAATTTTAAGTGTGTGCTTAGGTATCAATTTGGAAGGTTCCCTGCGTTTTATTTTATCTAACATTCTCGAGTAAATGACTGTTTCATACATCAATTAATTGCATTCGGAAACCTATTAAGACGAAAATAGAAAAAAGCAATTTAAAAAACTAAGGGGAATTGGAATACGTGGCACCTCCTAACCCCAATGATAACAGGTCATATGCTTTAAGTAATTTTATTTATCATGAGGGTATAAGCGCACTCAAAACATACCACGTGAGTCTAAAGTCAAGATACCCCAAAAAACCTTACTGAATCTTAACAATTATATTAATAAAGCACATATGCATCTGTGCGATTACTAGCTGAGGACGCATGCAAAAATTCTAAAACTATTCTAAAGTCATTTAATATTGAAGTGGAAGTTTATTGTAGTTTTTAAAGTGTTTCAAGGTGTAAAATATTATTATGAGAAGTGATACGGGCAACAAAGGGATTAGAAACAATGAGAGAAGCGTAGTTAGAAACAAATTACCATTCATGGGATTGTTTTCTTCCAACAAAACAAAAATTATCGTCGAATGTAATCAGGTTGCATCGTCGCTGATATCGTCTTCATTTGTCAACCGTATGTGACAGAATAAAGTGCGGAAAAAATATCCTAATCGCTATAAGCACGTGAATGGAAGATAAAAGGTAGAACGTCCGTATTCCAAACAAGAATATTACATACAGGATGTAGAAACCGGTGTCATACATCAGAGCGATTGAACCTATAAGAAACATGAAAATTCCCCAAAAAATCGTTTTTAAAATTTTTTCATTACAATTTCACAATCTCAAATTCAAATGAAAGACCACTGCACATTTTCCAGCTAATAAATACATCCAACCACGATGAATCATCTGTAGTAGTCAATGTAACAAGTATACGTAACATAAAAATTAAACGGAGTCGGATCTAACTATATGACCAATTGGTTTAGTCATACAATGTTTGTCGTTGTCGGTATAAAATAAAATAATAATATAATACGGATATAAAATTCTCTGTACTTAAAAGTTGAGCAGAAACGACAGCTAGTCGGTAACCACAATCTCAAAGCATCAAATAGGCCAAATCTATAATATTGTAAGTTATTCTTGCTTTACCGGGTAAAGCATTACCTACGTAGTAAACTAATTATATATAAGCTGGCGGGACAGTGAAAATGTGTGATGTATTTCAATTGTGATCTGAAATGGTCGCACATCGAATTAGAATTGCTTTTGATAAACTTTCATACAATGGAAACTATGCCATATGAACTGAAATATTGACGGAGTAAAAACTAATCGGTGTTGGAATTAATTATTAATCTCATATGAAGTAAATGTTCGCCACGTGCCTTACGAAAAGAGACGAGCGGTAAAAAATGATCCCGATGAAGCATAATTATTTATATCTTGGCAGTTTAAAATAAATTAATTGATTATCTTTACAAAGGATATAATGATCCTTCTGACAAGATATTTTTTAACATAAGCGAAAAATCAGCTTTTCGATTTGGATTGACTGGAGAATTTTCCTTTTTACTTCACTGTGGAACGTGGTGAAAGAAAATGAGGATTACGAAGTAAAGAAGAAATGTATTCGTTTCCAAAAAAAAATAATACGTGGAGATTGAAAGTTAAAAGGAGCAGGCCATGTGAGCTTTACGATTCATCATTCATCATCCAATTATTTTCGCCAGTTGGCGGAACGTGGGATCAAAAATCCTTTGAAGACCCGTCATCATCATATCTCCAGAGTAGACTAAAAAAGATGTGATGACAGTAGGAAGTGTCCTACTGTCATCATAGTTTGTGGATCAGGCTCTTTGATACGATTTTTTTAATTCGTTGGAAATTCAGAATCACTCGAGAGATTTGAGTTTTATGCATAGATAGGACATCTCCATGTCCCCATTCTCTTTGGAAGCTCTTGAAATACATTCAATAAAAATTAAAAATGAAAACCCATAAAATATTGCGGGCTTACTTTCACTTTTTAAAAATTAATTACGATTCTTCAGATCGCTATAGTCAATCGAGCTGAGCTGCCCGAACTCATTCGGATAAATCGAAGAAAGACATCTGTAGTGCAGTTAAGTTTATAAAAAGCAACCTTAAAAAATAAACGAAGTTGGGGTCTACATTTTTTCACTAGTATTTTCACTTGTGAAGTTGTTAAATTTAATCTCCAAACGATTACATAATTATTGTTATGATAGTAATGAACTCTAGATAAACCTTTCACTCATTCTGCTTATCAATGATGGATAAGTGTAAAATTAAAATGTAGATCGATTGAACTTATGATCTTTTTCTTTAAAAATCGCATATTCCTTTAAATAAAAAAAGAACTAACAATAAGCGACGAGGAAAGTGGCTGTTGGTTCTGTCACAATTTCAAAATGAGACAATTTATATAATTCCAGCACCAATTTGAGTTTAGAATTGTCAATTGGAAATATCGTTTCTTAGATTTCTAGTTTCGCATTGTGAGCCCAAATGTCGGCATTGCATTTCTCTCTTCCCCACTCTATTTTCTGTGGAAACGCGTTTTAGGCCACAGGCGCAATTAAATTTAATATTTTAGAATGTTCGTGTCCATCGATTCGCTGAATTTAGCAAGCAGTGCGGCACCACTTCTGAGTACTCTTATCTGTCCTTGATAACTAGATTCGTTGAAATCTTACCTCCCATCATCTTCAAGTCTTCAAGGTATTCATGCTATTTCCTGGAAATTTACTAAAAATGCAAATGTAATAATTCGCATGTCAAAATTCCAGTGTTGCATTGTTACTCACAATAGAAGTTAAACGGAAACGTAGCTACAATTTGTGAGCTACACTTCCGTTTAACTTCTATTTTTAACATATTCTGGCATATAGGAATGAAGACAAACCTGAGATCGAAAAGAAACGTAAATTAAAATTAAATAAAGTTTGGTGCGACCAATTAGAAAACAAAAGAAGCAAGAGCAACTGCAGGCAAAATTAAATATCAAGTTAAATCTTTTTTCAGTATTTTTATAAGAAGTAAACAGTTTTAGAGGATTTAGTAGGAAGAGTGCAGAAAACGATATAAATAAATTCCGTCTAGTTTTTAATACGTTTATAGCTAGGTTTGGTCGATAGCAGATGAGTAATTAGCAGAAACCGAGAGTAAGATATTATAGAGCCAATATAATTTAAGTAGGATTGTGTATGAGTAATAAATCTTATTACGAATAGTTTTCAATATTTTGAGTACTGACGACGTTACAGGGCATGTTCAATTTGAAATTAACTTTATTTGTCAAGCTTAAATAAATAATCTTGATTATTTTTTTTTATTTCAAAAATAGCCGGAGCCAGAGATGCTTTTAATATTTGTAGACTAGATGGATGCGTTTGACAATTCAAAAGATTTGCTAGGGTGACATGAGAATCCCGTTTTATTCTAATTTTAGCAACAGTCCACCCAACAGAATAAAATTTATTTTTGTTCCACAGCACTTTCACTTTTGTCTCCAAAGATATGAATTTCTTTCTCCACTCCAAAAAGCCACTCAATTTCAATCTCCCTTCCACAAGTTTATCCCTCAGCTTAAAACATGCTTTCAGATACTCTTGCAATAGATGATTCGCTACAGTTCTAAAATATAATGTGCGTTTCCAGCTCCACCATTCTCGCCTTAATTTTCAATAGTGAGAAATTAATTAGATGACCAACCAGAATTATTGCCCAAGAATTTAGGAGCTCCTTTAAAAAATCATCGTCTGTAAGAGAACGGGTTTTTGAACATGAATAGATGATTAAACCTGTTTGTCAGTCATGTCTCGTGGCCAGCAATTCCTGCTCTTTTTCCAATGTCCGTTGGTCGGCGAAGATATGAAATATGGAGGGTATAATTGGAGTGATTTGGAGGGAAATAATGTCTGATGGCGAGATTTCTCTACTTCCCTTAAAATTTACGCAGAGTAACCACCTTGATAAGTAGACTACGTGTGAGCTTATCAGTCATCGAGCTAACAATATTCATCTTTTTGCTTTTGGAAACTTATCCCCTTAAAAAGGTTCAGTCACTGCATTAATGCTCCTTCCCATGTTGTAGCGTATAAGGAAATCAATTTTGGAGCCAATCCGCAAACTAGGAACACTAGTTCTCTCTCCCATCTAAGCGGGGATTTTCTACTTCATTTTTAATGATAAGATGACTTGTTCCCCACAGAAGAGGTTGAATTTAGAGCGAAAACTTTGTGCCATATAGTAAGCTTCAACAACGTTTAATTTTTATTTTCTGGGTCTTTATTAATTTTCCAAAAGATTCTTTAAATTCGGCTTTAACGAAGAATTACTATCTACAACTGAAGATATATTGAGTTATTTTTATTAAAACGAGAAAGATCTCCCTCTCTATCTTCAGAAAGCATTCTTGAGTTTTTGTGTGAGCCATTCACTCCGGATACGGATCTATCCTCCTTGATAAGCAGAATCACAAAATGCTCGATATTTAATTCCAATTAGGAATCCCAAACTCAAATTTGTTAAATTTATATATTTTGTGCGATACTAAAAATGTTAGTGTCAATAGTCGCTTTTGTCATAACGTTCTGCTATTTGTTCTGAAAAAAATATTCTCATTTCTTTCCTCTACTCCAACAAGTCGAGTAGTTTGTTTTTGGATAGCTCATCACTTTGGCATGGCTCAAAATATTTGATGGTAGGATTTATCTGCTTCTTTGGACATATCGAATTATGAATGCGCCCATTCTTTTTGATGACAAGAATCAGCGGAGGTCTAGTCGTGATCACCTGACGCATGATTCGTGTTATCAATTATTGGAGGTGAAGGTGACACCTTTGTTCCCTTGACAATCTGGATTGCAAACGCAGTTTGGCGCGGGAGGTACAGACATAGAAATTTTAAGAAAGGCTTTTAAAGATTGTCTGCTCCAACTCCGTTTATTTTTAATCTAGTAATATCCCTCCAGTTGAAGATCAGGGTATATATGTTCGAGAGTTGTAGTCGTAATTGTAACAGGTGAAAGGAAAATTGTGAATCGCATGCCATATTTTACGATAGTCAAAAATCACAACAGTGAGCGGGGAATGGGCTGATGGATAATAAAAAATTCGAGCAAATCACATAAAATGCCTTCTAATTTCAAGAGCTACCAGAAAATCATGAGAGATTGCCAACAAATGAGAAATAACAGATTTTCCTTTCACACTGTCACAGTTCCTTGTCGCCTTTCATTTGTGTGCTGTATAGGTGTTACAATTGTTTCAAAATAAGGCATCCATGATCTCTGCAATCATTTCCAATTGATGCTAATGCGTTAGCCATTCTAACAATTAGTGTACCAAAGTATCTAAAAATCCCACCCGACCCCATGATTCTATTCAAGCTCTCTTGCATTTCTTTCCACCAAAGATCTAAAATTAATCTTGAATTTTAAGCATTTTATTGAATCTTCCGGAGGAAACTGACAATGAGACATGTTCTAATTAGTTAATGCTGAAGATGCAATTATCGATTTCTCGTTAATTGGAATTTATAATCTCCTCTTAAAATTGTCTGTAAGTGACGGTCACAAATTATCCACTACTAAAAAATTTAAACCTAATGCACCTAGACCCAATGCAAATTAAAATATACAAAAAATATTATTAGGCGGCATTTAGGCTCACTATGGTTCACTTGCGTGTTCATTCCAAATCGATAAAAATAAGTATAAAAATAAAATATTGAGGATGTAGAAGCCCTGGAGAGATTTGAATGAATTTAAAGATCAAGTTTCGTTTACAGTACGTCTGCCCTCCTAGTTGATCGGTATTCAAAAAGTATGTGGAATGGTGTAATAAAAAATTGTAAAGCAAATGGATTTCAAGGTTTTGCTCATGATCAGCCATACATATTTATATAATTTTATTTTTAATTTAAGATGCCTCATTCGTTAAAACACGCATGCATTCAATTCTTTGCTATTTTGAGTAGATTTAATTATTTTTGATCGGTTTTTGGATTTGGTCAGTATTCCAAATGACATGAATAAGGCAATAACTTATAACGAGATAACTGGGTTTGAAGAAAACGAATTGAAAAATTTGCCATATCGAAGTACATCAAATGATCATGCGTCAAATATTATCCTTTTAATGGCTCTTAGAACTACCAATTTTTTTTTTCAAATGTGGGTTATTGATTAAACTTGAAATTTGTTTTGTAAGGTTACATACACATTTCATTTCGCACTGAATCATCCGATTATGTGATCTCTAAGGGAATGTCGCAACTATTTTCTTGGGAATTCAAATATAAACAAGCTAAATGCCATTGTCAGAGTCAGGCCTTTATCGCGTACAAAGAAATCGATGTTTAAATAGAATTCGTAAAAGAGGTAAAATAACCATTGATTATAATTAGTTTACGTTCACTATTCAAGGTGGTTACTTCTAGGTGGTTCCATAACACTAGTAAACCTCACGTGGTGGGGGTAAAGTTGAACCTTCCTATTTCGCATGGTAAAAGACCAGTATTTGTAGTATACTGACCTGCATTTACTTTTTGTGAATAGGCCTTTTATTCCAAACTGTGGGCACATTTGTTTGCCAATCTGCAAAATCTGTCCACGTTTGGTGATAGAAATCGAAGACAAGTGCGATTAAAAACCATGAAAATGATGCAAAATATAGTTTCTGTCAGGTTTCCGACCACAAGTTTCCGTTTTTTTCTTGTACTATTATTATTACTTATGCATACTAAAATGGCTAATCCTTAAGTACAAGAAAAACACCAAATAGATATCGAAAATCTGATTTTTTTTTGCATTTTTTACTCCCTCCCAAGTGGAGTTCGAAACCCAAGAAATGTCAAATCTGTGCCAGATCGATTCTGGGAAACAAATATATGCACCGGGTGTAGAAAGAGCTGCTATTTCCGAATCTGAGGTCCGTTTTCCGGATCAAATCCGCCATTTTTCAAAAATTGAGTTTTTTAAAAAATTCGCGCCAATTTTTCCACAAGGATTTTGAATTTTGGCAAACAAACGCCGGAATCGAAATCCTCGTTAAATTTGGGTCCTAGAACACGAAAAAAGTAATTTAAAAATGGTTATTTAATGCGTTTTTTTTAATTACTTCTGACTTCTTTAAGACCTTGAACCAGCGTGCTCTGTTGCATACAGTTCATCTCATAATTAAAAAATAAAGTAGAAAATCCTTGTAAGCAATGCAAGGGATGATTGACGTTCCGAACGGCTGGTTAGCTCCAAAACTGATTTCCGTTAACGATGCAAAAATGGGAAGGATCATTAAGGCAATGATCGAATTAAGGTTATACGAGCAAATGTGTGTAATCTCCAACAGAAAAAGAAATGCAACATTTTCCGTGAAGAAAAGAAAGTTAGGAGGAGATATCAAAAATTCAAATTTTGCTGTATGGACAGTGTTTAAAATTAAATTTAAAAATGTGTCTCAGGTTCCCATGAAAGATGAATAGGACACGAAAAGAAAATAGATCAATTGATGAAATTTAATCAACATTATAAAAGAATCAAACCTTATCAGTAGCTGGTATTTCATATTACAACAACACATCGCCGTAACCAATGTAAATGAACCTATGTATACAAATATAATTTTCAGATGTCTCATAAAAATTATACGTCGCTGCGGCATACCATATGACCATTATTATTTATCATATTAAAATTCTCCTCGTCATCAGCTATTATTTTTGACTAGGTGAAGGGTAACGTTCCTTTCTACCACGTTTGGATTTCATACCCTCAGATTCGCGAGCGCGATAGCTTAATATACGAATAAAAACTTGAACACGGAGAACATTTTTTCTAATTTTTCTAATTTTCTCTTCTGTCTCTCTCTTCGAACCTCCAGTCCTTATCTTCTCTGCTGCGAGTGCATTTGCTATCAAAGGGAAATTTTTTTAATTATAATTTTTGTGAACATTAAATATTTCCATGAAAATAATCTATTTTAAAGTGCAGCTATTTTAAATAATTTTGGAAAAGACACTGCCGCCGTTGAGAGTTTGGGGAGCTGAACAAATGCGAGGACCTACTACTCTGGAGAAACGGACCTTCATCGTACACGGTCAGAGAGAGCCTTCCCAATGTCATTGTTCCATTGCAATTTTTATTATACCATTCGATATATTTTTGAGCTATAATAAAAACGGAGAACAGGCCAATTTTGAACCTTCCCTCACATATAATTACTTATTTCTGTTGGTTAGTAATTAGTAAACTATGCAGTCATTGATGCCTGTACAATATATAATACGTCTATACTACAAGCTAAATCACAAACCAGTCGGGCTAGACACACACTTCCGCGGTGCAATTTACGACTTGCTTTGCATTTTGATAGGAAATTTATTATCAAGACACAAGTAACAAGCAATTCCATCAGAAGAAACGCCACCCATAAACTTAGCAAATCTTTATTTCGAACTTTGTCTTCAATCAATTCCATGTGATCATTAGGAACTTTTTAAAGGAACACAACTGCATGTAAAGTTGAAAGCATCTTAACCTTCTCCATTGGATATAGGCTTCTAGCAATCATCATTCATAACGATAAAAAACTTAGGTGACCAAACATTTTTGCTATATGTTTTAATCTCACACCGTTTATTTTTTTACAGAGTTTACATGGGCATTTGACAATTAGGGTCCACTTGATAATTAAATTATTCGTGAAACATTAAAATAAAACTATGTACTTCAATTATGATACCATGCTAGAGAATTATTCTTCGTATGTTAGTTTTACCTTAATGCAAGATATGAGAAATGGATCTCCTTACATGTGTATGGTGTAAGCTACAATAGATATAAAAATGAAAGATATTTTGTGGAATTTCTCACTCTCATCTCGATACTGCTTCCCATTTTGTACTGTGCCCAAGAATCAATTTGAAGTTCACGTGATGTTTGAAGCACTGGTGCTCACAATTCAACTTTTATCTGACATGATGACATCAAAAAACCGTTGATTTTTGTAACCATTCAGTCTCGTGGGAATTAACATCTTACTAATGATAGAGTTTATATTTATAATTTAGCGATACAGATTCAGATGCCCAATTTTCAGCCCGCAAAAAATATTTATGAAGACACAGCATGCATTATGAACTGAATCACGAAGGTCACATTTGCGATTCAGCATTTTGTAAGGAATCAAAACTGAAATCAATCTAGAAATTAGCCATTCTTATTCAATTCTACAATCAGAATTTGTACGCAGTCGAATCAACTTTCTACCAACTCATTTATTCATGCTTCCTATTTACGCAATTACATTCGTTGTCGGCATATTAATCTAGAATCCAATCAATTCAAATGAAGAGAATTCATGTTTGGAAGGCAATTTTAAGAAATCTAAAAATGTACGTTAAATCTTACAAGATGAAAAATTATTGTTCCCAATCCAATGGATGAGAATTTCATTCCAAACTTTCTTTCTGATGAAAACGCAAAAAACCCAAATGGGGTAAGTGGTCCAATAATTACAATGAAATCCGTCATGTTAGTAATTTAAATGCACATTATCAACGCGTCGGGTATTTTGGTGGTCATGAAAGAGAGAAAAAATATTATGTAGTCTGTTTTATGTTTATGAATGTATGTTTGTAGTTTCTCAATGCCCCTTCCGGGCTTTCTATTTGAATTGTTCTAGAACATTGTTCGTTTCCGTTTGGTAATGAGAAAAGCAACGAGACTGCGTGTCTGGTTGAGTCTGGTCGAGAGAGTTGCGCTCTGCTCGTGGCATTCTCATTTTTTCGTTATTTACTGGTTAGTAGTGAGTTGGTCTTTGTGAGAGAATCATACAAGTGTCCTTCCGCGATAAAAAATAAAATATTATTTTTAATAGTCAGTTAGTAAAAAGTAGTGATCCTAATGTCAATTAGTAATTCTTGAACTGTAATTCACTGATTGTTGGGTTTGCTAAATAAAGTTTGTCATTAGTTAAAATAAAAGTCGCCGTTTGTTCGTTGTAATTAGTTACGTCACGTCACGGCAAGTAAAAAGACTTAGAGAG
>JAQIXW010003739.1:0-12644 GCA_034700685.1 Willowsia buskii | reverse complement strand
AAGCATACAACGGATTCCGGACTCTGTGCCAATATCCGCAAGTTGGGATTTCTGCCAGGTGCTTAGTAATGAAGAAATATTGTCCCATGTGTCGTTGAGTAGCTTTTGGGTAACCAAATTGAGTCCAGTGTCGGTGACATTGTGAAACCAACTGTTGTTGGGGAAATTGTTTTCGAGAAGCAGCACTTCCGTTTCCTCGGAATCCATGATGTGCTTGTTGTATCAGTATTTACAAAAGGGTTACGTGATAGATGGTTACGTTTGAATTTTACGTTGATCGACTATAATCCAATACTTTTTGAACTACCTCACTTAGCTCAATATATAACACAATTTACCGACGTAAAAATGTAGCAATATTTTCAACTATGTACTTTACACACAATGTATCACGAGAATTTCCAGAATGTTTGCCCTTACGTATTCAAGGGTTATTAAGCGTAAACTATCAGATACCAAATTTCTGTCAAAAAAATGCTATGCACTTAATAATGTATGGAATAACTTTTTTTAACAACTAAACTTAGATTTTTTACATGTGTTTTAAACTAGCTTGATACGTAACTTCTCAACACATACTGGTAATTCGCTACATAAATATGAAACGTCGTAATTAAAAAAGCACAATTATTGTGTTTTTTACTTTGGAACTCAAAAAACTGAGTAGCCAACCAGAAAATTTTTGAGAAGTTCAACACCTTGAATTCCAGTCCAAACTATTATTTGAACAAACAGCATTTTAATTAACCAAACTTTCGTTTAAACACATAATATTTTCTTCTATACCACTACACTAATATAAGGACTTTGTTGTCAACTTCACTATTTTGTTCAAAATGTTCAAATAACATTGACAGTGCAAACAAAATTAGTAATGCTATTCATGCAATACATTTAGTTCGCTAGAACTTTAAATATTAGTTGGTTTGTGTTATGAATATGTTAACAACTAGCTTCAATGTATCACTAGGGGTTATGTGGTGCAAGTCAGAGGATGTTTGTCATTGGCAAATGTAATGTAGGCTTTAGTTCCGATGAGTACATGCAATGCTTTAACCGTATGATAGCTAGAGAAAGTTGTCTTCTCTTTGGTCTGGATACTTGCCCAAGCAGCGTCTAGACTCCAAATGAGCATCAACTCAAGGAAGGCAGATGACTTTATCCAGCTTCGTTCCGGTAGTGATATTAAAGGCATAGTGACACGGAACCACGTCCATGTCCTGCGTGAAAAACACCAACATCAAAAACTGTGTCAAAACCTATGCAGCTCTAATGTGTGACCGCCAAAGCTATGTCAACCCACCTTATAAAAGCTCTGAAAACACTAACAAATAGTAGTGTTATTAGTGCACCTTTGGTATTCTGTTGAAGTTTGTGGTTGCCTTTGCAGCAATAAAGGTGGCTTATGATGCTTCCCACGTATGAAAACGAAAGAAAACTGTATGTAAAAATATTCTACCGAACATAACGGCAACTTGGAACTCTACAAGATATTTGGCTTAGTAGACTAGGTGTTAAGTTAAAAAAAAATGCACCTCAGCACAAACATAATCTTAGAAATTTAGCCAGATCTGCAGTTTTATACGCAATGTAGCAATTTGTAAATCAACAAACTGCAATTACCTAAGATTTACTCCATTGATTCTTTTTTACAGTTCAAAATCATTGCCAAGAAACAAAA
Organism: Willowsia buskii; assembly: GCA_034700685.1. NCBI lineage: Eukaryota > Metazoa > Arthropoda > Collembola > Entomobryomorpha > Entomobryidae > Willowsia > Willowsia buskii. Next base: position 10,963 of record JAQIXW010003739.1, on the reverse strand, counting down.
GCGTTGATATACATACTAATGAAAATGTACTAGCAACGAAATCATTGTTGGGAATTTTATAGTGAATGCAAAATAAACTTGAACGATGAGTCCTTTCATTTTAGACCTTTTACGTTAACTCTGCCTACGCAAATCTTTTCTCTTTTTCTCTGCCTACATAAATATATGAGGAAAAATCATTAAAAATATTATTCTTTACATACAATAATGTTGTTAAGTCTTACTAGAGAAGTTCATCATACTTCTTTGCTAATTAAAATTTCCGTATGAATAGAAAAATATTGTAAACATGCCTATTGAAATATCAAACTGCTAAGTTTATGTTGGAACTCAAGTGTCAAATTCTAGGTACCAAATTTATTAAGATAAGGGAAACAAAAGATTATGAAGAAAAGCAAGTATGGGTGGGAATTCTTTTGAGAGACAAAACAACTTTTGGCTATTCCGTGAAATTGTCTCATTACAATAATGATTCTTAAAACCGCTTCAATTTAATAAAAAAGTACATAGACAAGTAGGTACATTTTGTATAAAAACAAGCTAGTTTGGTTGGTCCATAGTTTGGTTGGTTTATAGTCCATAAAAGATTGAATTTAGAGTGGAGAAAGAAGCGTGGCATTTACTATGAAGTCATTTGTCAGGCTATTTGAACGAATCCATTTGAGTTGTCTTTAATGCCAGTTGTGAAAACCTGTGATAAACTTGTACACAATTACTTGATGTACAACGCAAATTTGTCTGTGACAAAGGAATCAATAGTTTTAATCAACAAACAATATTCTAGAAATTAGGCTACTTACTCAAAGAGCCATGTAATGAACTGTTATTTTTGAAGCGGTACTTAGCGAAGCGAAGATATAATGATTTCTAATGAAGAAAACACTTACCTGATCAAAGTATTACGTGTAAAAGCTAAATGCCAAATTCGTAACAACAGTCTTAAAATCTTATGTTGAAGCTGAACACTGAGCGCGATTTTAAAGCGAAGTGGAATAGTGATGATTTGAGTTTTGAATAATCATTTTCTACAAAACACTTGAGAGAATCGTTTACTCGTTGCTAATAAATTACTTAAATATCAAAGGCACAAATTAATTAAATACGAGGAGCGTGTTTAACAAAAATTCACGTATAATACATCTAACTGCGTCAAAAACGTTTTTGTATAAATATCAACCATAGTCGTAATGTTCTGTCAAAAATGCTTGTTTGGAATTTAGGTATTACTAAGGCTTAAGTTTTAAGATTTAAACTTAAGTCTGAAAGCCCTGTGTAAGTATTTTTTCCGATAAGGCATTTTTTCAAACTCCCACTTGTAATTTTGTTTTTATGAAATTTCAGTTTTACTGGCTTTAAAATAAAACTTTTGCATACGTTATCCCTTAAAAAATAGGTCAATTTAACTTGCAGAAATTATACCTACAACCTATTTATTTTTACAAAAATTATGAAACTTTGTATTAACAAAAGCCTAAGTAAGAACGTTTATAAAGCTTAAAGTTACGGCTTACAAGTTTCTAGCTATCAATTTTGAATTTTATAAGTATTTCCACGGCAAAATATTATGCATATAATGCATGATTGGTTTCGTCTGTTTGTTTGGTGATAGAGCCTTTTGAATCCAAATATATAACATTGCAAAACATTCTTGCAGTATACAGCATTCATAGTCAAAGAATAAATGAGTGCTTCAGAACATAATTTGGGGTATGCTTTCAAGCTAATCATGCATATGTTTATGCCAGTATTCATTCGACCATAGATTGTTTACAAATGCAGTTTATTGCAGTGTTTTATGAATATACCTGTACGTACCTCGTACCTGTAAGAATATACGTTATAAAACCGTAATTATGGCCGTAAATTTTCTTCTAGATCGCTACAAACATATGTATTTATGTTTCCTTTTGCTGCAAAACCAGATTTAGTATACAAAAATCCAATCCATAAACAAAAATTGAAACGAAGGAAACCTTTCGCCACTAAATAACGTAAAATCTTTATCAGTCAAAATCGATTTGTTAACGTGTTGCTCCTTAGTTTATTACATTTTCATTTCCAAGTAGATCATAAGGCCACCTTTCCTCCGCTGATGCTTTTGACAATAGACATTAACTTTTTTCTGAGGAGACACTTAACAAAATTGGAGATCTTTGGTCTAAGCCTACTCTAAATTATAAACATTTCACTTATATAATAGAATATAGAAACATATTATAATTCTAGGACATCTCACTTGATTCCCTAATAAATTTACTTTAGTCTCTGCAGTACTTATGACAGCAGGTCTATGAACTTTTTTTGTACCAGTTTAAAAGCTATGTCTGTAAGCTTACATAAGAAAACAAATCCTTCACCTTTCTATATTTGTAGTGTAAAGTTTGAACTGTAAATGATGCCAAATTTAGTAAATAAAACCGTCTGCCGAAAAGGAAATGTCAAGCAGCATTCAAAATAAGTGTACTATATTAACATTCAATAAAAAAGACGAATATTTATTTGAGAAAGACCTTGATGTTTATTCTACCCATTGAGTTGAATCAGCAGCGTTTAGAGAAATACCTGCAAACGATAAAAATAGCAATTGAAATCGACCTGCTGTGTTATTGGTATAAGTATGGTTAAGTTATCAAATGGTATGAGAAGTATGGAAAATGTCGAAATGAACAAATGCACAGATCCCAAACAAATATGCTTTTTGTAAAAATGGTAATATGACATTTCACATTCTATACAAATTCAGTAGCATGTACCGTACAATGCAAAAGCTAGGGTGTTAGTATCAGTTCACATATTTTAAAGGTTCAGTTTAAGGTTTTCATGACACCTAATGCCAGAAGCCTCGTAAGCGACTTTCTTAGGGAATGGCATGTTTAAAAAGTGTCTATTGGAGGCTAGTATTCAAAAAAAAAATTGAGCCTTGAGAGTTTGGATGTATGGCAGTGCTTTTATTTGTCGGTTTTACTCCATTTCTTCTAGATATATCTGAAGATGAAAACATGTAACTGTATTCTTCACAATGCTTTGGAAAAGCGGAAAAAATGAAAATCCCTAGACAATATTTATCTTCATAAATATTTTATACTAAATAAACTACACTGATGATGAAAAACGGCACACACTTCAAAAATCATGTCATGCCATCTTACTTGGTAAAACCATCCACTTAAACCTACAAAAGTTCCATAGACGCAATGGTAGAAAAGAAGATTTTTGCGTGGGTTTACTTACCTTGTACATCTGTATCAGCTTTGAAACTTGTTTACTATTTGAGCTGGTATATTCCGTGTAGATTTGTTAGCTTTTACAAAAAGGTTTCCAAAGAATTCTCTGCCTATCTTTTATGAAAAAGGGGGCGATTGAACTTGGTATGAAATTTCCCTTGTAAACGTAGAACAATGCAAGAGCTTCCGTGGGGTTTTGTAGAGTTTCCAAGGAAAACTACAGCTCGTTAATACATATTGTTTGATCTTGCTTTTGAATTTTCCTCAACATAAGATACTAAAGGAGAAACCATTCATTCAGTATGTATGCATTGTAAGAGTGAAAGAAAGCATGAACGTAGCTATCTCATTTTCTACAAATGCATATATGTATATTTGAAAGAATAGGAGCATCCTTTCACATCATCACATCATCTTAATTTGCTTAGGTATATACATAGAACTTATTATGCACATTATGGCCATGTTATAAATTAAAAGATGCATCCCTACTTTAATGTGGGGGTAGATATTTGAATGCACAACAAATATTTGCATTTCGTATTTCCTGTTTAGTTCTTAAGAAATTAAAATGGGATTTTGATGCAATTCAAGCCAAAATTAATTTGCATCATATGTTTTTTTATTTGGTCATTTCAGGCATAAATAAGAGTACAAAACAAGCTTGTAGGATTTTGTGCTTTATACTTTTCAATTAACAATTAAGTTTCTTCCCTTTTTGTTCTATTAAATCTTTTTGAATTCATTACCGTTTTCTGAGAACACGTGATCTTCGTTTTACACAGACATTAATTGTAAACAGTTCCTATTCCTTTCATATAAACAGTAAAACATTTACATCCTTACCCAGCCGTGCATACTCATCAGGAGCACTTTGAAAAGTTTGTACGATGCGAAGGCGTTACTTATTTGTAAGTGAAGTAGGTACATTAATAACAGAATGTAGTCTTATGTAGATTTGTTCTGCAATATATTTATATATAAGCACACATTCTCTATATTCCACAAGCTCGTAATGACAGCTTTCACCCATAATTCACAGAACAATACACTAGTATTCTGTGTAACTGGCAGAGAATTCTTATATTTTGACAGAACTCTCAAAATTTCGTAACCGGTTTTTGCACATTGCTATTCAACGTGCCATCTATTCTACTTATCAGGAATAACCAAAAGTCAAGTTTGAGAGAGATCTACATCAAAAAAAAAATCTTTTAGAAGATCATATGCTATATGTGATAGATGGCTGGAATTGAATTTTTCAGCATTATGAACAAAGTGGTGAAAAGCTTAATTGATTTGATGATCTTGACGTTGTCTTCACTTTTTGAGTTCCTTTTGAGATTTTGATGTACTAACGATAAGAAGAAGAGGAAGAAAATATATTTTATCAATGTTTTATCTCTGAATGAAGAGATTTGAGACTTTTGATGTGAAAGCCACTAGATGCATTATCAGGGATTTGTCAGGTCGTTTTTATCAATTTGGAAAGATTGTACCTCGAAGGCTTCTAGTTTAATGGACAACATCAACGACATCTGTGAATATTTTCCCGATTCCAGTGATTTCAATATGTTTTCAAAATTTCTGCTACGTGGCGCTACAGTCATTAAAGAATTCCAAATGTCTAGCTTTCCTAAGTATCCCCGTGGTAAGCCATGGATATTTTGCCGAAAAACGACTTTCCCCACAACCTTTCAGGCATCGATGCAAACACTTTCTTGAGTTGTGTAGTTGAAAATATTTCAGTTCAAGTTGCCCCAATCAGGTTTTGTCTGATATGGATTGTGTAGGTTGCATATAAATTACGCAGTTTATAATATAAATTTTACCGATAGTTTCCATTATGCAAAATTTATATTCTATAGAATACACATATTGCTTACATTACATGCATTGAATTCTCGAGCAATGCAAAAAAAGTAAAAATCAACTCAACTTTTAATCAAAACTATATCAAGTTTCTGATCAATCAGTAAAACTATGCGTTTTCAGAAGCTTCCATCAGATACAAGACTGAAACAATAAATAAACAATAAACTGATGGAAAGCCATTAAATCTGTACAAATTGTATTTTTTTATTGAGAACACTTCGTCTAATCAGGGCATGCAGCTTGCTGCTTATATTACAGCTATTCGTAATATATAAAATTTGTCTTACAAGTTAGTGCCTTACATTCCAATAATTTGACTAACGAAATTGGTGCGAAGACAGTCGAGCTTCTTTTTGCTCAATATTTGGGAGCATTCCTGTTCGACTTTTTACAATGTATTTCTCCATCATGAAAGTTAGGTTCAGCCTTAAGTAGTGTGCATTGTCTGAAGTTTCAGAAAGAGTATTTCAGCAAACTGAAATTTGCTTGTCTACTTATTTTTGAGTAAAATACGTTAGAATTCATATTTCAACTTGAAAGGATTTTTGCTTTGCGTCAATTGCGTGGGATTTAAAAGAATAATGGAGAAAGTACCTAATTAAATGTAAAAGCCTTTCAATTCTCAAGATGTCATCTCAATATTTCGCGTACTTTCACTACCAAGCATACATGCGATACTTACCTTTCAGCAGAGGTATGTCAAATCAGATGATCTAAGACAAATATTGCCATATTGCGTAATTGTCGACGATAACAAATGTTTTAAAAAATTTAAGGCATTGCACTAAATCAATGTACGATGTTATTTTTAAATATGTATTCTACTCTTCATGCTTAATTAACCCATTAAGTTTACTAAGTTACAAAAAATTGTTTGCATATATATTTTAGATTAAATATGAATAATTCATTGCACAAATTTGAACTTATTTTTGGAAACTATACATAGAAAATATGTTAATTATACATATTTATTAAATATTTATGAATCCAATTTATCTTAATCACATAGTACGATTATCTAAAAATATATGTTATACTAATATCATCCTTATATCAGAGTACACTGATATAAGGATTTGATGCTTCAAAACATATCATCTAGCGGTTTAGGTAAATTAATTAATGCATCTAGACAATCTATATTTAGCAAAAGTTTGAGGACTATAAATAACCCAATTGTATCGTACTGTCGATAGCAAGTCTAAAATGCTTCCTTTAGTGAAGAATTTGCATATTATTTGTTTCATCTAAATTAAATTAGAATCATTTGGCAAGCCTCTCATCTCAAATAACGTGCGTAGATGCTTAAAATCTCTTTGAAGTCAGTCTACCTCCTTTTTCAGGAGAAAGCAAACTATATCAAAGCAATTGGACCACGTAATAGAAACATTAAAGTAGTTCAGTGAATTCTTAGTACTAGAATCAGTGTAGACTTGAAAAGCGAATTCAGAGAGAGGAGATGTGCATCATGTAATGACTTTGGTCAAAGACATTGTAATTATGGAAATGCATTGAAGGCAGTCCAAATTCCACAACCGTAATTCTAAACCGCAATGATTTTGCTTTATGCCTGGGATTGAGGCTATTGTTTAACATGTCTTTGGTGAAGAGCACAAAGCCAGTGAATGAGGATAATCAGAGAAACCAGATAAATGAAAGTGCTTCCCTGTGTATATATGTAATCATGTTCTCGGATTTTCAGATGCCAGCATACAACATACAACCCATTATGGTATAGGTAAGTATGTTCGCAAGTTTGAAATACGAGGGTTTTTGGTATTACATGCCTTATGCCAATAAACAGACTCTTTGACAAAATAACTGCTAGAGTTGCTTTCGGCATCTGTGTGTTGAACACTTGATAATACAACCAGAAGCAATAGTTTTAGATGGAAATTTTCAATACGTTGATCTCTAAAAAAGTATGGGAAACATGCAAATTATCTTGAGTGCCAACGCTGTATTTTTTGTTCGTTATACTTTTATAGGATGACAGTAAGAGAATTGCAAGGTATATTCCTAATGATTACATTAAATTTATTTTAACCAAAATTTTGTTTTAAAAGCAAAATAACAAAAATAGCGTCAACATAAAAGTTTTGACAAAGACAAACTACAAAACAGTTTATTAAGTTATTGTTGACTCGTGGGTAGTAAATTTAATGATTTGAAAGTCTACCTTGAGATTTTACCTTGTCAGCAAAAGTTTCAATGAGTATCTCATCAAGCCTATTCAGTACATCTTCATTAACAAGCACTTTTCAACGTCTATATCTTCATTATGTAGAAAACTCTGCCTTCATACATAAACCATTCTTTGGTTCTTAGAAAAAGACAAGACTCAAACGACATCAAAGATATGCAACAGGAAAGAAAGAAACATATAGCTTGCAAATTAGATGTACATAATACAAAGCAATTAGGAAGAGAATATTCCATTAGACTCAGCGATTATATGAAAAAGTACACAATGCCAATTTAAAGCGAAACATATTCTCAAATTAATGGTGATAAATATATCCACGTGTTTCGGGTCTTACATGAATTTATGCGTATATTTTTTAATGTGAATTCGCCTCGGAATCTGATGCTCAAAATGGGTTTAGACTTTTCGTAATCGAAAACTCAACCAATTATGCTTCTAGTTTAGGTGTCATATTTCAATTAATCTATTTTAGTTGTTCTCAAACCTGATAGATAAAAGTACTCTAGTCTGTTTTCGACAGGTGGAGTAAAAGTTCATAACCACTAGTCCAAACCTATCAAGAATTGTCTGTGTAAATGAGATTGGTTTCATAATCTGGTAGATCAAGCGACATGAGTGTTTGAGTGTGTGGCTACTGCTATTCACCTACGAATTCTGAAGAATGCTTAAAAACCACGCAAGCATTCAATTTTAATTGAAAACGTATTTGGACCAAAACATTGTTTTGTGGGGAAACTATATGTTCTGCGGAAACCTGTGGTGGCGATTTAAAAAATCCTCTGCGTAATGTTTTTTGTCCTCTTGCCAATATAATGGGATTACGCAAGCTGAGTTTTCTGCTTTATTTACTTGCTAAAAGGTTTGCACATCAAATCATTTACAGTTTTGATATTTCCTAAGAAATTTTCACCCCAAATATCAATGTTCAGTTTTATGAAAGACATGAGAAGCCTTTCAATTGTTTTGTAATCTTGACGTTTCTTCTGAATTTTTCAAAATTAACTTTTCTCTGTTTTTTTAACTTTTATGTCATATCTTTCGTAGTCAATCGCATATTGTAATTAGTTTTACAAGTCATGATGATGATTTGGTATGCTATTGTGTAAGAAATACTAATTTCAATTATTAATAGTATTTATGTTGAAGTCTAAATTTGGACATTTATTTGAAAGCTTTAAAATTTGCAGACTATTCTCACAAAGACTAAATACTTGTAGTGTACATTATAATTTTCATTTACGTACTCTAAGCTATAAAACATGTGCGATTCTTCAGAATCCCCTGGACTTTACATTTATTTGCTAATAAGCTTTATATGATACTTGGGCATTAGGAAAAGAACTATTTGCGCCTCATTAAGGTTTAACTTTAAATTTCCTACTTTCTCCGAGATGAAAACTTTTTCAAATGCTTGCAGAATTGCTCCTGGAAATAGTATCGCTGTCATTACTGCTTTTCCTGACTACACAATCATTTAGACATAACTTTTCGTAAATATTACCTTACATAAGCCATAAAAGGATAAAGAGAGGGGCATATATAGAAAATTTTCTTTTAACGTGGAAATGACGAGCTATTCAAATATAAATACTTTGAAAATAAATAGTACTGGTATGTGAATTTGGTACATTTACAATTCCATCAGGCTGCTAGTTCTATTGATAATATTATCTGCTTTAAGTCACTAAATGACGCAAAACAGCACAGTACAATGCTCAGCAATGTTTCGCACAGTTGTGAAATGAAAAAAGGAAGGCTTGTGCTCTACCATCAAACAAAAGGACTTCATATGAATAAGTTAAGTTTATTTGAACTTCAAAAGATACCAGGCTAGATGTGATTCATAGTTATTTATTACTCACTTTTTAGAGAACATACGTATTCCGTATATTCTGTTCGATAAGTCATATTCCACATTTACAAAACCTGGAAGATGGATAATAATCCATTGATCCGCGGCGCATCAATAATTGAGGAGAGTATAAAGAAGACTTACACTGTTAGAGTGTTTATGTAAGATGCACACCTTCTAGCTCCAACTGCTCATACGGAAGTAATTCACTCGCATACTGGAAAGATATTATCTGAGAATTGCATTAAGTTTTGAGATGAAATCCTACACAGTCTTTGGAAGCGTAAAGAGATGCCATCTGATGTAGGGAACCCTGAAAGAGGAAGCCTCAAAATTCCATTGAAATGGAAAGATGTATGAAAGATGCGACAAGAAAGTTCATGCTTGGTTACTTATATCATATGATGTTTCATAACGTCTGCTGCGCAAGAACCGTAAAGAAAATTCTAAATATCATTCTCTAAATATATGAAATCAACAAGTGCAGGTATGTAGAGACTACAAAAATTTGTCAGTATAGCTAACACGAATTAGAATTTAGTGATTGTTGACGTTAATGGAAAGATACTGTATTTGTAAAGGATATTTTGAAAGTGGCGACGAAGTAAAAAAAGCAAACTCAGGCATATTTCGTTCACATATGTCAAAAGTTGGTTTTATTTGCAGGGACGACTTTTGCTTTCACTAATCAAATATTTTGCACTCTTATGTTCTACTATTGATTAAAGCTCGGCACGCTAGGGTGTTCCATTGATTAAAATTTTGTCGCAAAAGACATGCGATTCAACAGAATCATGTGGTGCGAATAAAATATATGTATAATAATTTGCTAGGAAGGTTTGAAGAAATAACCATGAGTTTGTTATAAGCAGCATGGTATCAGACGTAATGCAAATACTGGAGACTAGACATGTTTACTTGTTTTGGGTTTGATAGGAATGAGGATAGGAATTTATCATAAAACTTTGCTTTAGAAGAAATCCAACAAGTAAGGATGGAACTGCACTGAATCATCTCTGATGAATAGAAAACACACCGTAAAATACAAATAAGCGACCCAGATATTTTATTAGCTTTCCCAACAAGTAAACTCAACAGTTCACAGTGCACATCAATGGTATTATTGCAGAAGTATCTCTCTGCATAAATGAAAGATTTTTTCAGAAAGTTTATACATCATTGGTGTTCCAAACAGTAGGATCCTATATTCTGAAAGATCACCATCAAAACCTGTCTATAACGTGAGTGTATATGCACCAGAAGATTTTACTGACTTTAAACAAATATATATTTTTATGCAGTAAATGAGAGACATTTAAAAAATACACTTCTCAAAACTCAGCAATTTTTTAGATATTCCGGCGTTTATTGTGAATTTTAAGGTACATATTCGAGAGAAAGAGAACAAATATTCATGCACATTTACAATATTTATAAGGGAAAAAGGTTTCGGGCCTTGAAAGTTAAATTAATGGCCGTCCGTATGGATTATTTGGCCTCGTTTTCCAAATTTTAAAGGGCCAGTTACACATGGAATTTTCGCCCCTATAGTTGGGATCTTGACCTACTCTATAGGTATTCTGGCCCCAAAAAACTTAGAATTTTTTTCATGGTATCATTCAAGCTTTAATGCACGAATGCAAGCGCCCAATGAGTTAGTTGCATACACTCAGAAATTAATACCATCAATAGAGATATTGGACATGAAAAACATATCGTTAGGGATTCAATTTTAATGTTGAAGATGTTGATGATGCGGAGATCATGGATGTCATTTTGAGATTGAAAATGTTATCCAGTTAG
>JAQIXW010003738.1:0-12644 GCA_034700685.1 Willowsia buskii | reverse complement strand
TTAGCCAAGTAAAACATCTTATATGACTGGTAATACCGTTCTTTACCGAGATGAATACGATCCGCCGATACATTCTCCGCCCGCAACTGATTTGAATATGCGGAACACGTAAGCGTCGGTAATACCAGGGCTAACTTATTGCAGTTTTTTAATTGATTAAACAAATATTTCTTTTCGATTTCCTTGTATACATTATTAACAATTCGATGATACCCAAAGATCTCTCCATTATATGTTTGGTTTTTGCTGATTGATATCGCTTCCACTAAAATATCTCTTTTGTGTGGATGCATCGATGTGTTATTATATACCAAGTAGTCCTTACTGCTAAACTGTACTTTCAAAGCAAAAATTTCTATCATACGTATTTCAGACCACAACATGTAGTCTTCATCTAAAGTTTTACTATAGTGACCATCGTCGAAATCGAACACTGAGAACGATCGCGTACTATCTGTACCCAAATAGGCGCGCACTTCCACAACTCTACTGTACGACGTAAATTTGTTCTCCAATAGTTGTTCAAACTTTACAAAGTGCAGAGGTTTCCGAAGCAAAACCATTTCATAAACATTATCATTTTTCCAAGCATTGCTAAGTACAAGGACTGCTAGTGCGAATAATGCTAAAGATACTCTTGTTGAAGATTTTCTTCTTAACACACACGTCTCCTTACTTTGCTCTAAATATTCTCTGACAATGATATCGAGATAATTTGCCAATTTGTCTGATTTAGTTGCCTTTAGAAGCCGTAGTGTAATGAAAGTGGCGACAGCAGTTACTAAAATTAATATCCAGATATACGCATCAAACACATCAAAAAGTTTCTTAAACGCCAAGGATTCTAAATCGGCTGCTCCGCAAGCAATAAATTGAAAGCTCCTCGTAGGATCCAATATTGAGAATTCAAATTTTTGGGGAGTATCTAGGCTGTACTCATGATCATTCAATTCTGTGTCATAAGTGTGTAAATATGTAGACTTGTTATATATTTGTATTTTTCCATTTACGCACTCTCTCGGACCTTCCATGTTGTAGGAATAGTTGTAAAGCAGTGTCATCCAAACGTCCATTAATGAGTGGTAAATCTTATGATTTTCCGGAATCTGATTGAGAAGCAGTGACTTCGCAAATTTGTTCTCGCAGTTACTTTTCATAAAGTCACCAAATAGGCTTCCATAAAAATCCATTCTAATTGACAAATGTTTTTTCGGAACTATTGCATTGCTTTGAGCATTTATAAATTTGTTTGTGCTGGCCAGATTAGCAATTGTGTAAGTTTCGGGTCGACATAATTTGCAGTATACGAGCAACTTTGGAATGGGACTCATGCTAGGATTTACTTTAATTAGTAATATTTCTACATTCTGAAATGTTAGTGGTTTTCCAGTATTCGAATCCACATTTAGCATTTTAAACTCAACACAGCGAAGGCCGCTATTGTTAGCAATAGCGACACGGTCTGAAATTAGCATAATTTGGGTTGAAACAACGGATGGTAGTTTCTGTGTGTCAGAATCGAAATAAAATGAATTGTAAAAAATAAATGGGTACTCGAGCTCATACGCGGGAAAAGAAAGATTTTCTAACACTTCAGGAAGAAAGACAGCAATCTGAACGTCACAATTCCACGTTTTCGTTCTAGATGCAAAAGGCATATATTCAATTTTGAAGAAGCAACTTGTATCCCATTTCCATGCGCAGGGTGTTAGCCAAATTTCCGTTCTATTTATTTCACCATTTTCAAAAGGGAACCACCGGTGCACGGGCGGCGGCTGTCTCCTCCTCCTGTCTCCTGTTGTGTCTCCTGGCCCCGTCAGCATTCCTGGAGAAAACTGTCGGAGCATAACTGCGTGTGTCAGGTTGGCTGGAAGATTTAGTCCATAGTAATTGTCAATCACTATCAGGCAATGTTGATATCCGAATGCAGAAATCATGTGGGTTAGACCATGTAGTGATTCCTTTTCTAACGCTTTTGAAGTTTCTTTATCTTTAGGAGAAGGGTTGAATCTATACAGTTGTTTTAGTCCTTGTGACTCGTCAGAAAATTCTGGGCGCAATGCCGAAGATTGTGAGTGCTGATACGCAGTATGTTCTCTGGGTGTTCCCATTGCCCATCCCACCATTAGTATCCCAAGGATAAATTTTATATTCATTTCGAGAATAATTGGCAGCACTTTAAAACGATATAGCGATTATATCTTTGAGTAAGTACGATTTCGATTGAGTAAACCGTATACGATAATTATGAAGTTTTTCATGCAAATACAGGTGTAGATATAATGAGTTTTGCACAAGCACTGTTGTTTGGCGAATTAAAAAGCAGTTGAGTAAACAACTTGCTTCTCCGTTACTGGTCAGCCGTGTCTGGATATCAATTTTGAAGTACTGTTTTTGAAAGTGTAAAATAAAAACTCGTCAAACAGGGCTTTAAGGTAACAAAAAAATTTAAGGTTATTTCGATATGATCGTTGAAAATAAAGCAAATGAGAATTTCTCTAGGAATATTTAGCTGGGTTTTTGAAAATCAAATAATGTCAAGCATAGACGAACAAAATTCGAACAGGTATGAAACTTTGCTTGTATACTCGGAATGCGCAGCTATGGCATTGATTATCAGTAACCTATATTTAATTTATTTTTTTAGTTATGGAGCAGCAAATCGCACGGAGCAAATTGAGTAAATGGAAATTGGAATACGATTTGTAATTAACCTGTCAATCATACCTATGAGAAACCCTATAAAAATTTGATGTGATATGCCTGATGAGATATTGTATTGAATACCGGATATCCAAGTAATCACTCCTCGCTCCAATTGGCTATAGCCATGGAGCAAACCAAGTAGATAAATCGATAAAGTTAAAAAATAAAGCTACTCACATAAAAATTTCGAAATTCCTTGTTTTTTCTCGAAAAGCACTGCTTATGTTTTGTATTTCTTTGGCCAGTAATTTTACATCATTGCGGGAATACTAAACTAAAGAAAACGAAAATCAAAATACAAAACACTGCTTGGACAATGGCACCTTCTGCACTTTTTTGTATTTTGGAAACCAAAATTGCTATCGCAAGTTAATTATTCCTGCACAACAAACAAGCTGGAATATTTTTATAGAAAATCGTAAAAATCGAGTTAAAAATGTTATAAATTGTTATAGAGTATTGGTTGACCCTACTTTACAAACATATTGAGTAATTCAAGCTGCTTTTTTGCACGTTTAAATGTGTTCAAGCCGGTTTTTTATGCGTCGAAATCTTTGTAAACGATATTTCATATCTATCCATAATCGGTTTGAATCTAAAAAGGATGCTTTTCACTTTCACTAGCACGTTTTTGCAACTGTTTCAAAATTAACTGTCTGTGTTGGCCTTCATGTATATTTTTGCTCGCAACACCCGAAACAATGAGAGCTATGGTGTTATTTATCTATAGACTTTGGTTCTCGATGTTTAAGGGTAGCAGTATTTTGGATTCTGTTGTGGAAAAATTACGAGTTTCCTTTTATGATTGGTAGTTTTTTTATAAATATTTTTTGCATTTGCCTGTTGCGTATCTTAAGCGGTTCTTGTTAGAATACTGAATAAAAAATTTTCTACTGCGCTGCGGTACGGTGACTGTATTAAAAAGAGAAGGTAGTAATGATTTTGAAATATATATGGTTTTGTTACAGCAAAAATTGTGTTGATTCAATCAAAACTTGAAGGAAAGTGGCAACCACACAATAAGATTCAAACAGTTCCACCTCTGTCGTATAGAGTAACTATAAGGGAACTGATAACACTAAAAAACTCAAATTTCCGAAAACTGTTTCTATGATAAAAATTGGATAGTTTACCCTAAAATATGACGCTGTGCAAAGTTTCATGGTCGTACGACGTTTCTAGTAGCGATGGTGGCCATCGAAAACCCAGCAGCTTGATTTGAGTCATTTTTTTCTCATTTTTAGGCTCTCAAATCTAGTGCATCAAATTTGGTGAACTAAAATATTTTGTTCCATAAATAACCTTTTATGCTCTTTCAGATGTGCTATCAACCGCTCTTGCAGAGTCTCTGTGTCACGACCTGTGGGTGTATAAAGTTGAAGATTTCCCAAAATCACGAAATTTTTGCATAAAACATCAAGTTAATCAAATTATGCTGATTAACACTAACACTTTTAGTTCGTTCATGTTTCAGAGTAAATTACAAACTTTACGTGCTTCATTTATTTTACCATAGCTTGCGATAGACTCCATAAATATTTGTGATTCATATGTCAAACAAAAGCCCGTAAAATTCTCTACAATGCGTTTTCTCAGATTTTTGAATTATGATTTCTGTCGAATTTTATTAGCATTGATATAAAATATGGTCTTTTTTGTAAGTTTTCTTAAAATCGTTGTCAATTCTAATAGTATTTTCAGATTTCTCTGATATAAGACCTGTCTGTATAAAAACGCATGGGCTTTAAAACTACATACAACATTAGACTAAGGCAGCTAGCATAATTTGATTAACTTGATGTTTTATGCAAAAATTTCGTGATTTTGGGAAATCTTCAACTTTATACACCCACAGGTCGTGACACAGAGACTCTGCAAGAGCGGTTGATAGCACATCTGAAAGAGCATAAAAGGTTATTTATGGAACAAAATATTTTAGTTCACCAAATTTGATGCACTAGATTTGAGAGCCTAAAAATGAGAAAAAAATGACTCAAATCAAGCTGCTGGGTTTTCGATGGCCACCATCGCTACTAGAAACGTCGTACGACCATGAAACTTTGCACAGCGTCATATTTTAGGGTAAACTATCCAATTATTTTCCTGTTCTGGAGTGAAACCGGCCGTCTCCAAAATTCTTAATTTACCCGTTGACGACCTTCAAATTCATAACTTCACAGATGCCTTGATTGCATGGGAGCAGAAATTCGACATGCTGCCGATTTCACCAGCCATCCAAAAGTGTTGGGATTCTATTGCTGTTGAGAAATGTGTGGAATCTCTACCAACTACTTCCCTAGCTGATAAAGCCAGAATGAATGCCCCACAGACCAAAGAAGCCAACGCTTGGCTCCAGGCATTTCCTTCCAAAGCCGTAGGTCTTTTCATGGACAACAACTAGTTCCGTGTATGCATTGGTCTCCGTCTCGGATGTGATCTCTGCCGCCTATTTGAATGTATGTGTAACGATGTGGTGGACGCTAGTGGAGTACATCTTGCTCAAAAAGCTCAGGTAGGTTTTACCGGCACGCTGAGCTAAATGATATTCTCAAACGCGCCCTTGGCACCATCGACATTCCCTCCATTTTGGAACCTATTGGTCTTGTTCGTGACGACGGGAAGCGTCCTGATGGCATCACCATGATTCCGTTGTCGAAGGGTAAAAATCTCGTGTGGGATGGTACCTGCGTGGACACTTTTGCCAAGACGTATATCGATAGCACCACCAAGGAGGCTGGAGCAGCAGCGGAGTCGGCAGTCAAAAGATAACACGCAAAATATACTCAAATAAAAAATGATGGCTATATTTTCAAGGATTTCGCGGTGGAGACTATGGGTACCTGTAGCAAGGAGGCAATCGAGTGGATTAACGTGATAGGCTCATATCTTAACTTAAAATCCGGTGACGCAAGATCAAAGTGCTACCTAGTTCAACGTATTAGTATGGCAATACAAAGAGGAAATGCCGCCAGCATCATAGGAGCACTCCCATCCACTACCCCCATGGAGGAAATCTTTCATTTATAATCTATCAAAAACAATTGTGTTACTTTTGATATAAACTGTATTTCTAAATTTTTTGTGATTTCCATAAATTCGTATAACTTGTTTTGATACGTAAAAATAAAATTTTGATAACTATTATTATCATAGAAACAGTTTTCGGAAATTTGAGTTTTTAAGTGTTATCAGTTCCCATATAGTTACTCATAGTATGCATGTATAGTGAGAAAATGTTGGACATGGGACTAAATAAGTTTTCGAGAGGGATAAAAACAATCCACGCCTTGTATAACAAAATTGCTTGACACGAATCATGAAATGGTCTTATGGAATAACTTATTGATTACTCTACACCAAAACTAATTACGCTTCTGCTAAATTGGCCATTAATAATTAAACGTGCAGTCTTGCTCGGCTCTGAGTTCTCCCTACTTAAATACATTTTTTTGTCTTTTCTACATTTTCACTTCCTTAAGCGATTTTTTTCATTTTCAGGGAAATATTGTCCTGTGAAAAAGATCTTGTCATCCATTTTTGTTTTTTTTAAATTAATTATGAAATTTTTGTAACTTTATGTTTGGTAACCACGTGACAACAACAAAAAACGAATGACTAATAATTGCTGTAAAAATGACCTATATATTCCTTATTGTGGCTGGCTTTCAATGTCATTTTTAGTATTTCCCCGCATGAAAGATGTACTTTGATGAGAAAACGTATGGCAATAAAGTTTAATGGTAAGTAGTAATATTATTTTTAGTAGCGTTTGTGTTAAAATTGGCTTGTACAATATAAATAGGCCGGAAAATTGGCTTTTATCAGTTGCCTTTCGAAAGTTAATCCGTAAATCCGTATTGCTTTCGTAATAGTAGTTGAAAAAATACATTTGATTGAACTAATGTAAATATTTGTGCTGGTGTGATAAACGTTTATATAATATATGGTTTGTCGAAGCAAATATTTATCATATCGTGAGTGTATAAACCAAACACGTGCCACGTCTATTTCATGGCATTCGTTAAAACATGGAATACTTAATTTCATGCTTAATTATTTTTCGTTTTTTATATGAAAATATTTCAAAACTTAGAAAAGCATTGCGTACCATACACTGGGTTTTAGGAAATGCAATTAAATTATATTCAATGATCTATCATCAGTGGGTTTTAAATTTAAATTTTTATGTGTGTAAAAATAAAAAATGCTTGCTAAGGTTCCAAAGTAACTAGGGTTCCAAATATTATCCTGATACTTTTTGAATATTATAAAAGAAGCCTACTTATCTCCTTAAGCTGATGAATTCTGTAATATTTATAGTATATATTAGCAGATAAGATAATCTAATGAATTTTCACATTAATTTGATTTAATGGCAGCTTTATGAAACTAAAACTTGGGCATAGAAACTCTATTCAAGAGAAACTGGCATGTCAATTAAAAGGAGACTATGCCAACATTATGCTGACATTAAAAACAAAAATCCAAAATCTTCAGCGACAGCTCACATGAATACTTACAATCACGGCATCGGCACGGAGATAAACGGCATCATTTCTATATAATATAAAACTAAACTATCATTTTGTAAGCTATGGGAAGAACTCTTTTCAAAGCGCAAAAAAATTGAATTTGAATAAAACACTGGAAGACTATAAAATGGAATATATGCCTCTGATATGACTGATGTCATATATTTTCCTACATAGAAATGGTGACAAGTTCTGTCTACCTATATATCAAGCAAGCGAAAGGAAAATTTAATTTGCAAATAGGTTTAAAGTGTGTTGCGTTGTGAAATATTTATATGAATATGAAATATGCCTTCTTTTTCCTTAAATTTTAATTACTTAGCATGCGAGTATTACATATGTGTGTAGTCCTTTTATACTTACCTCTTCACTATGGGGAAAAATACGGGTACATGTCGTAGCATGTGACTCAAAACTTATATATTTTCGTTTCCCTTACACAATACATCACCAACGTCAAGCTCAGCAAGACATTTTCAGAGGATAGAATCATGTAAAAAATTGATAAAATTCCTGACAAAATAACAATACCGTAAGTGAGCCTAATATTATCAATAGTATTCCCCCAAGTGCGGCCTTTTAACTAGGCAACCCTTTAACAATGAATGCAAATCTTATCCTTTGGACACTCACAGTGAGATGGGTAATGGGAACCTCCCGCGAGCTTCCTCCAGTTTTTGAGTGTTCACATGTATGTAGACTTATCCCGTACAATATTTCGCAAAATAAAAACGACCTGTACAAGTTCAAACTCATTCCAACAGACATTAAAACTACAAAGGTTTTAGAGAGAGAATCACTTCAAGATCTGACACAGCTCATATCTACCTTTGGAGATCAACATTGTTTAATTGTGATTGACAACTATATTGATCTGGATATTCCAGCCAACCAAGCACACCCAATCATAACTCGACTTCTTATTCCTGGAACACTAACAACGTCAGATCCCCAAATACCTTATGAATGGCACGGATGGTTTCCTTTCGAAAACAGTAGATTGAACAGGAGGAATGTTTTGCTTTCTCCGGACCCATGCTCACAGAATTCCAAATTTGTAAGATGTCGCAACACTATCGAGTTTCTGACATTTGCCTCAGAAACAAAATCGTGGAATTGTGAGGTTCAGATTGCCCTGTTTCTTCCCGAGAAATTTGAAAGCGTTTCTGGCTTTGAGTTTGTAAATTTTATGCCCGAATTTGGATATGAATATCTAAGTATTTTTCACCATTCAGATAAACTTTCATTTTCAGCTCAGATATTTCCTTCCGTCGTGACAACTCAAATTATGTTTATTTCAAACCATGTCAATATTTACAGCAACAGGGTGCTTGACTGGATTCTAAGAGAGATGCGTGAGTATTTCAGCGAAGGAAAACCACTTCTATATTGGAATGTAGAGCTACTGCTTTTACGAGTAAATCACATACAGAGTACAAATTCAGAGTTGCTGGTGTACTGCAGATTATGTCGCACCGACACTTGCATTTCCACAGACTTCGCAACCACAACTGATTTCATAAACGCAAAAAGCAATGCAATAATTCCAAGAAAATTTGTCTCAATCAAAATAAATATTGATTGGATGCATCCTAATGGTGTTACACAAAGTCTTTTAAACTGTGAGAATAAATACAGGAGGTCCCTTCTTCTCAGCAAAGTTCCTGCCACAGATCAAGTTGCTCACTCATATACGAACATTTGGATGACATTACTCTACAACTATTCGTTTTACTTAGAATGCTCAAACGATATATGTAAAAGGTGCGTAAACGAAAAAATACAAGAAATCTACAAAACTGAGTCATGGAAGCGAAGGTTGGAGATGGAATTTGACTCCGACATTTTAATCTACACTCTCTCAATGGATGTACCGCAAACGCATGAATTTGCAGTATTGGATACTATGAGCAGTCTTCAGTTTATTGCGTGCGGAGCCACCGATTCACAATCGTTAGCGTTTAGAGAACTTTTTAACGTTTTTGATGAATATATTTGGATATTCATTTTGATAACATCTGTCGCTTTTATCGTTACACTAAGATTTCTGAAGGCAACTAAATCAACCACTTTTATGGATTATTTGGAAGTCATTATGAGAGCTTATTTGAACCAGGACGATGAGATTCATATTTTGAGGAGAGTATTGTCAACTAGATTATCCTTGGCATTGTTTGCACTGCCTTTCATAGTTTTGAGCAATGCTTGGAAAAACGACAACGTTTATAACATTGTCTTGCCTTGGAAACCTGTTCACCTTCTAAAATTTTAGCAACTTGTTGAGAACGGATATGCATCGTACTCCAGAGGGTTTATAGACAAAGCACATGTTGATGCAAAAGGCATTTTCACAAGTTTCCATTTTGACAATGGACACTCTTGTAGCACCGAGAAACGGGACTATAGGTTAGCGTCTGAGGTGTGTTTGCTTGAATTTCCTAATGATTGTGACATGAGAGATGGAACTTTGAGTACTGACTCCTTGATTTATAATAAAACATCCTTGCATCCACATAAAACAGCAGTTTTAGTTGAAGCGATATCAAAAGGCAGAAATTTAACAAACAATTTCAAACCTGAGAATTGGGGAATTCGTGGGGATTTGTCGACACCAGTTGTGTCTAAGATCTACAGTGAACTCGAACAGAAAGCTTTATGGCAGCATTTAAAATATTGCAACAAGTCGGCTTTGGTGCTACCGAGCTTAATAGCTTCTGAGCACTTGTATAAGTTACGAAAAGAAAATATATCGGGGGATCATATACATCTGGGAGAAGAAAGCTATTACGAGTCCTACCATCAATTTAATCTGCATAGATGTATACCCATGTGGTTGGTGAGGAGAATCAGAATTTTTAAAGAGAATGGAGTTGTGGACTGGTGGGGAAAATATATCAAGCAATTCAGAGTTTCCAATTACACTGTCCAAGACACCGTCATTTTGAAACCGGCTTCAATGAGCGGAAATATATTGGTAGTATTTGTGATTCTGATGAGTGGGCTTGGTATTGCTACATTTTCTGCTGTATTTGAATGCCATCGAAATCTCTGGCTATTGATGAAACGTTCATTTAAATATTTGAAAACTGGGCTGAATCGCATATTCTTATTTTTAAAGATAATTAGGGTAACTGTGACGATCCTAAAAAGTAGAATTGTCCGATGCTTAAACAGCAAATCCAAAAAACTGATCGTAGCAGTTAACGTCTTGAGTGGAGTGCATATAAATGGGAGAGGTAAAATGTTCATGCCGGAAAATAATTTGAAGGAATGTGTAAACTAATGGATTTTTAGAAGAAGTCAATTAGTTGTTAATTAAAAGCACTGACATTGGTCAAATTAATTAGTGAAAATCTTGCAATCTTCTTGATCATGAAAATCCTTTTATGATTGAGACGATTGTCCCCGACAGCGTTGTGTAGCTATGCCGTATATAGCAGCTGATACACAGGCCAATCCTGCTATCTCCGGTACCTCGCGCTACGTCATAGTAGGATGATATGCACCCTTCAGGACAAAAAGTTTTTAAACTCCGCAGGACCTACATTTTTTATACTCTTTAGGACATGCATTGTTCAAACTCTTCAGGACATGTTTTCTGACGCTGCAGGATTTTTGATACTCCTCAGGACATCGATTTTTAAAACTACAGATTTTTGATGCTCCGCAGGATATAAATCTGCGATACTCCGCAGAACATAAATTTGCGATACTCTACAAGACATAAGTTTTGTGATACTCTACAGGACATAAGTCTTGTGATACTCTGCAGGACTTAAATCTGCGATACTCTGCAGGACATGTATTCCTGATACTCAACAGGACATGTATTCTTGATACTCCACAGGACATGTATTCTTGATACTCCACAGGACATGTATTCTTGATCCTCCACAGGACATGTATTCTTGATACTCCACAGGACATGTATTCTTGATACTCCACAGGACATGCATTCTTGATACTCCACAGGACATGTATTCTTGATACTCCACAGGACATGTATTCTTGATACTCCACATGACATATATTCTTGATACTCCACAGGACATTTTTAAACTTCGCAGGACAAAAGTTTTGGAGGCTTAAGCTCTTGCAAAGTATCAAAAACGTATGTCCTGCAGGGTATCACAAAATTTATGCTCAGTAGAGCATCATAGATTTATGTCCTGCAGAGTAACCAAAATCTGAGTCCAGCAAAGTATCAAAAGTCTGTGTCCAGCAGAGTATCAAAGTCTGTGTCCAGCAGAGTATCAAACAAACTGTGTCTTCCAAAGTATCAAAAATCGTTGTCCGGCAGCGTCAGAAAACATGTCTTTGAAGAGTTTGAACAATGCATGTCCTAAGAAGTAGAAAAAATGTATGTCATGCGGAGTTTAAAAATTTTAGCCTTGAAGGGTGCATATCATCCTACTATGACGCTGCGCGAGGTACCGGAGATAGCAGGATTTAATATAAGGATGAATTGTCAGGATCAGAAGCAAAGAGAAGTAGATAAGGTGTTTGGAATAATTGAGATAAAAGTTTCCTTCGTTTCTGCTTTGCTACGATTGGCCGGCTTACCGTGTTTGACTCCACGTGGGGCAAATAAGTAAATTTTTGTTCCCTTATCTCTCTGAATTTGTCCTTACTGCGGTTTATATGTAGCCAGACATGATTTGATTAGGGCGTAGAATATCGTAAGTACACTTCTTAATGTTAAACTTTTCGTAAAATCGTATCAAAGACCTAGCTTGTTAAGGAGTCAAGCATTAGTTCAATTTCAAGGACTTCTGCCTCTTTTATCTATTGTTTTCGTCATGCTAGGCGTAGCTCTGTCCATTTTTGCTAAAGATTGTTCAAGTTGCCCCAGGTGGCCTTTAGTAAATTAAATGAAGTCTTTGTAGCTGCAACCTAAAGTAGACTACCTAGCTAGGCAATTTAACTAAAAAACTTTTTTGTGTGAAGCAAATAGAATTTTGTGGAAAGTGTAAAATTTGTTTGTGTTTTTCTTTAATAAAAATATAATAAAACCAACATTGCCATTTACGCTACATTTCTCATCTTCTCATTAAGTTCGATTTTTTCGAAGATCGACAAATTTTTGGGGCAACTTTTTCGTGCATTCTTGTTCCTCTCTTCAAGAACTATAGGTGGGCAAAAAATCAGCCTACCAACGCAAGTGCCATACTACACTATATGGGAAAGTGCCTACTTGTTCTCATCTCATCTTTACTCATCGCTCTCGTGCTGATTCGTGTGGATTTCGTAGTTTCTGTAGCACTTTTGTTCATTCGTCTTGATTTGCCCCTAAAAGAAACTGTTTCGTTGACGTGCATTATCCAGTGATCCAAACTTTATCTTCTGTAAAAAATTCTTTGTGCGTGGTTGTGAACGGGGAGAATACCCTAAATTCATTCTAACCGT
>JAQIXW010003737.1:0-12646 GCA_034700685.1 Willowsia buskii | reverse complement strand
CTTCTGGAGAAATGAACAGTGCAAACTAGAAACTTATTTATAAAATGCCAGTATCTGTTGAATTGGGAGATTTCATTATTCTTCAGAATATTTTCGACAAGTGAAGTGTGAGTTGTGCTGGACATTGTGTTGCCGCACAAAAAGCACATTAGAAATTTGAACATTACCTGTTCTGTATTCATTATGTAAATATTATTGGTTATGACTGTGTCACAATGAAGATATATTTTAAATGCTGCAAATTATTAAGTTTGTTTCGTTTTGCTTTAAATGCAGCTCTACAACCGGAAAAATGTTTCCTGTCTAAATAGAGTTCTAAGTTAACACAGTTAACTTTTTTCGTTTCAAATCAAAGGTTAGCATCAAAATATGCGAAAACCGTTTATATTCAAGCAGTCATCAATAAAAGAAGAAAAACATACTGTTTAATCTTGTTGCCGTGTGTCAGCTGCGCCTTACAAGCCACAGGTCACATTCAAAAACCCTCATGAGAATAATGTTTTTTACATTCAAAATTTAGCCGTGACTCTTCAACATCTAGCACAAAGCCTAGTAAAGTAATTAATAATTTTTATGACAGTAAGGAGCAACTTCAAACATTTTATGTTAGACGTGTATATACTGTAGTACGATATAATTGCTTTCACTGAAATATACGACACTCTTTGTCACTCATTTGTGGCAAGTATGTGTCCGTTATAGAATTATGTCTTTAAACTATATTGAAATTTTCAATGAAATAAAGCAGACGGAGATCGCATTTATGAGCAAATTTTTAACTGATGGCAAGAGAAATTCTTCAAATGAAGTGCTTTAGTTAAAATATAATTAACCCAAAATTTAAGTGCAAACCCGTTCTTCAACCTTTAATATTTTTAATTCTACTAACAATAAGTTTGATAAGCCATTTAAAATGCCCATTTGCATTTTTCAACGTGTCATGTAACGCCAAGCAAATATTTCATAGTTTGTTTGGGTATATGCATGCTGTATTTTAAATGTGGCAAGTTGATCTTGTTTTAAATTGATATACATTAGTTAATACATTTCAACTAGTGCAAATAGATTCTACATTAAGTTTACAAACCAGTGGCATAAAACACATATCCATCTCACAAGGATATACCGCACGCAACTAGAGGCAAATCAGGATGAAACGCATCACACGGAAAATTTTACGGTACTTACCTTAATCTCGAATGGGCTAATCTGTGGACTAAAGCTAACAATAATATTTGGCTTCTATTACGTGCACAGGTAACATAACCACCAGAATCAGGTATCATTTCACGTTTTTGAGACGCATGTGTCCGTGCGGCATATTAAATTTATCTTGAGATTTGCATAGCTTAAAAGAGAATAAACTAAAAACTTCAATCACAACTTAAAAATGCGATTATTTTAGCTGCCAAACAATAGAACAATGGCTTTTACAAAATTCAATGAAATAAAATTCGAGCAAATATTGTATTGTGAAATTAGAATTCTATATTGTTGTTGATTGCATCAAAATGCTGTGTGGGGGTTGCGCGAGATTCCAAGCCTCAAGGGGTTGAAAAAAGCAATGATATTGATAAAAAATCATTGCCGGGCCGATCCTAAGGTTAAAATTTCATTGTAGAAATTTTTTTTGGCGAAACCTGCTTTTTTTGGCGAACGAAGTTTATATTACTACAATTAAAAACATGTTGATTTGAATACACGGAAGATCAGACGAAATACCGACAAAATTTCGTAATACTCAATGTCAGATATGTCACCATAGATATATATAGAGATGATGTATGAACTGGAAATCTTTTACCCGTGGATATTTCCTTATTTAAAAATATACAATGGAAGTTTTAGCATCAGAATCGCTTAAAACTCGAATTAAACAAGCTAGTTTTGACCTTTTTCAACCTTGCAATCCGCTTTATGAGATCAGAATGACGTGTTCAAAAACTAGTGCTGCATCAGCATCGACGACTTCAAATTCTGTCCATGATTTCTTTCATTTTTCTTAACAGACAAACATATTTGAGGAGGAATAAAAAAACCTTGGACATAAATATTTTCAAAAAATGAAGCCGTCATATCTGTCTTTTACCCACATTTTTATCAAACGTTAAATAGTTCTGAGCACACTGACCCATGTTAGTGTTAGCTTACGTTTTTTCATTCTTTTTTTGAACTTGGTCCACCACGACACGACGCCATGGTTCATTGGTTCCCTAATTGATTAATTGTTGGCCTACTTTGAATGCTGAGGGGTGTTTTCATTTATAGTCATTACAGATTTCCCTTTGCTGCTTTGCAAAATGAACAAAAGCAATATGAATGTGCATTCTTAATTTAGAACATCTAATGGGAGGATTTCTTAATAATTCGTAACCTATAAATTCTAAAATATTTCATGTGAAAATTACCAAACAATAGAACAATGGCTTTTATATAAAAAAATACGGGCGGTAATAAATACTGAAAAAACTATTGTGAAATATTTATCAAGAATTTGATTAATTAAAGATTGCCTCACTCGGCATTACTATAAACACGCTTGTAAAAGGTTCAAAAAATCAGTATTTAAAATATATTTTATTTATCCAACTTTCTCCTCAAGAGTTTACATTGTAGCACTCTTAATTCAAAACAGTCTGAAAAAAATCAGAAATATATTTTAAACACTCCATCTAGCTCATCACACTTTAGGACTCCTAATTTAAAAAGGGTTTTTGTACACACTCAGTTACATTCACAATCACAAATATGAATTTGCTTATTCTATCTGTCTTACTTGTATTGTCTGGGCTCTGCGAAACAAAACACCGGGGCGAAGCAAAGCACCTGGGAATTCCTCGTCGTGTCCGAACTGACCCAACAAAACGTGAAGACAACGTTGAAGCAAAGCCTAAGGATATTTACGAGAGGTAATATATTTATTATTCAATGGGTCAGATTGGTAAGGCGGATTTATAAAAACAAAATATGATAAAATGCTTTTATCTCCAAATTTTTACAGGTGCATGGGATTTGCAGGCCTTGTTCCACCACAGCCATTTACAATTCCTGATGACACTGATAACATCAGCTTAATCGTGAGACCACCGGCTGAATGGGTCCTCCGGGACATTGACTCAATACCAAACCCATTTTTAGCGGGGGATGTTGTGGAAGGAACTGCTTATTTTTGCATGGACGGAGAACAAAAACTTTTTTCTGTTTACAGCTTTTTTGATGACAATATTTTCCTAGAAGTTGAAAAAAATGGCATTAGACCTACTTATCCTGGAGTTATTAGTGTTGGAGGCTTATATTGGGAACTTGTTTCTATAAGGGACTCTCCAGTACAAGGAAATATAATTGTAGACATACGAGTGTTTGGTTACAGTACAAAGTGCGTTGTGACACTGGACAATATTGGAATGGACAATCCCAGTAATTGCGATGGAGACGAAAGCAAAATCCTGACTCTGCATTCAGTTAAATACATGGATTACTATACCGAGTATTGCCCTGATTGTTGGATTGGAGTATTCACGCTGTGTTCTACTGCAGAATGTACCGAGCGGGTGATTTCTATTAAGATAAATAATGAAGTTATTCCCCTTCTTCCTATTGTTCTGACAACACAAAAATCGGAACCACCGTAATTGCTTTTTTATAACATTTCCAATAAGGCATGACACATAATTGTTAGGTAAACTTTGAAGGCATCTCACAAATACGATAAATCTTTCAGTTCGCATTGTATGTATGTATAATCAAACTAGTTAATGAGTTTTTAATGCTAAAATGATAGCAATAAAATACTATTCTAAGCCAATTACTGAAGGTCACAAGCTGACTTTTAAAAAGTCACTTATTTTTTATTGATTCAGTTCCAATCAATAGCAGATCTTTGATCAGAAGACTCATAAAATATAACACCTCGTATTGAGCAACTCCATTAACAATAATTTATTATATGCATAAATTGGGAGCATAACTATTGCAATCCTAATTGAAAGCTGAGCTACGAAACTACTGTGAATTTACTTTTTAATCCACAAAACATAATCTTTGTGGTACCAGTGGTTTCTGGAATGTTTGTATTAAAATCCAAAATTTTCAAACACCAAAATTATTTTTCTAGCACTACCTCAGGATAACAACCT
Source organism: Willowsia buskii (assembly GCA_034700685.1). Classification (NCBI taxonomy): domain Eukaryota; kingdom Metazoa; phylum Arthropoda; class Collembola; order Entomobryomorpha; family Entomobryidae; genus Willowsia; species Willowsia buskii. The sequence goes on along the minus strand of JAQIXW010003737.1, from coordinate 8,510 downwards.
CGTACAGACTAACCTTTATTTTTTGGAAGGCATGGTATATATTAGTTTTAAAATTGTAATATTACATTGGTTTTAAATTTAAACAGGCGTTGAATTTATGGCAACATGATCAATATATATATATGACATATTAAAAACGCTATGTTGCCAGAGGATTGAAGACTATGGATTTTAAGGGCTTGTGATTGCTAGCGCAAGTTCTTTCACTGCAACCCATAATCTTTGATTCCCTTTTCATCTTTGTAGAAATAAAAAGAGCAGCACCATATTAAATACACGCATTTTTTTTCATAAGTTCTACAATGATTCTGATTGTACGCTAGCATAACTGTTACTGCACAGCATAAGCTTGCATTCTTATACTAGATTTGGGAGGTTGGCATACCATGACAAGTATATTTATAATTAAAATCGTATGGTTAGTTTGTTTGCTAATTGGGTTAATTTTGACAAGCCATTAAATCATGGGGTTGTTTTAATTTTGCTTTAAGACATTAAGGAAGTTGCTTTTTAACTAGACTTTTGTTGAAGGCGGATTTCCTAAGAATTCGTAACCAAGAAAGCTTAAAGATATTTTTGTGTGGAGGTTATCAGACAATAGAACAATGGCACATATAAAGAATTTAAGAAAACCATTTAAATGAATGGACAAATAAATTATTGCGAAATACCACTGCAAATATTAAAAGTTTATTATTATTGCACGTTACATTACATATGAAATTACATCTTCAAACTAGCCACTAATCACGTATAATGCGTTGCATTGAAATCAGATAGATCTTTATTAGCTGCACTTTGAATGTAGCTCGTCAGATTGGCAAGTAAGGTGGCGAATGTAAATGATTGCATCATGTAATTATAAAATATTTAAGTTTGGTAACTAGCCGATATCATTTATTGTAAGTTAGTCTAATTAATTGTTAACTATTAATCTTAACAGCATTAAAATCAGCGCAAAAAAGGACAGTCTAGTCTCGACATCAGGAGCTCGTGGCACCTAGAAAGTTAGACGAAACCCATCTTACTAAAAATACACATTGAAAGTTTGAGCATTAGAATCACTTTCAGTGCTAGTTTTGCTCTATTTTTCAACCTTGAAATTCGCCTAATGGGATAATTCCCCATTTAAGAATGACCGATTTAAACAGCATAGAAAACCGCAAATTGCTAATGCAAGGTTCATTTCTTTAATCATTAAGGAAATGATTTTATCGTATACATTTTTATTCCGGTTGAATGGAACAGCGTGCAAATAAAGAATTTAAGAAATCAATTACCCGCATACTTTATCAATTGCAAGGTGCACTAAAAATAGAACTTTTTAATTCTGTTTTTCCAGTGGTTTATTGACAGAATTGAAGATAACCCTTCGGCTTGCTATCCTACTGCCCTATTAAATTGACGTTTACCCTAATCCCACCTATAATCCAATAGTCAGGAAACTTTGTCAACCCCCCACCCACTTCTCCTAAGACCTGCATTCATATTTTCAAGTTTATTGGTCATTGTACACGAATGAATTCGAAGATGAGAGTATCGACCAAGGGCAATCGTTATAGCAGCATAGTTTTGTATTGTCAACATTTGCTGGGTTCTTATTTGAAATAATTTTAATCGCTGATCATATGTTATGCAAGGCCTTGTCCAAATTTGTAACAGTTTTGCCGTTATCACGGTCTCTTCATGATATATGCTTTTCTGGCATACATGTACGAATTTCCATTTTTTTTAAAATCTGAGATATCGAAATACGCATTTGCGTTTACAGATCAAATGCCCGTGCTAACAAAATACACACAGGCAAATGGCCGCAACGGAAAAAGGTCACAGACAAAACGTTATAAAGGCGCAATGCCACTAAGGCAAATAGGCATGGCAAAAAGTCATACAGGGAAAAGGCAAAGCAAGCAAAGGGCCGGAGTACACCGATCATTTAGTGACCAATGCCTGCTTGCATTTTTGAATTCCATTTTGAGACTTTGGATACAAGGACAAACGAAGTTATTGTTTAAAATCTTGTAGTAAGGCGGTAACCTGATTGAGAAATATTTGGCAACGATTCAATCAGGAGGGGTGTTCTTATTTTTACTCATGATGAAATTATCTTTGCTGCTTTACAAAGGATTAATCACAAGTTGTGTGCGTGTTGGAATTTAGGACTCCTTTTGGGTAGATTTCGTAATAATTCGTCACCTAGAAAGATTAGAAACTTTCATGTGAAAGATGCCAAACCTAATTGATTACGTTTTGGCAGCCATTGAATTAAAGGGGTGTTTTTTGCTCATAGTCGATTTCTCCTTTCTGGTTTAGAAAGTGAACAAAAGCAGTATGAATCGGCATTGGATTTACGCAAAATCTTTTCAGAGGATTTCTCAATAATAATCTAGAAGCTTCTGAATGTTTCATGTGAAAGCTGCTAAACAATAGAACAATAGCTCCAATAAAAAATGGGCGGTAATTAATATCTCGAAAACTATTGTGACATCGTTACTAAGAATTCGATGTGGTAATGTGTGGTAAGATTGCATCACATAGCAATACTATAAATACGCTCGCAAGAAGCCAAAAAGTATCGAAAAAACATTTTAAACTTTTTTATCAGCTCTTCAAGAGTTAGAAAATCAGCTCTTTTTTCTTTTTAAAAGTATTTTTAAACATTTAAAAAAAACCAAATATGAATTGTATTTTTTTCACTCTATCGATCCTTCTTGTTATTTCCGGACTAAGCCTCAGTAGTAAGTTCAGAGGAATCCCTCGCCGTGGCCGATCCGACCCAATTAAACGTGAGGTTAACGACGACGCAAAGCCTAGAGATGTATACGACAGGTAATGTATTTGCTATGCACATAGGTCAGGTTGAATCAGTAGATTTTATCAAAAAAATTAAACAAATTTAATCTGCTTTATATGTCCAGGTGCATGGGATTTCCTGGCCTTGTTCCACCGCAGCTATATACGACTCCTGATGACAGTGACAACATCAGTCTTATAGTCAGACAACCGACACAATGGGTCCTCCGAGACATTTCCTCTATACCGAACCCATTTTTTGCAGAAGGTGTTTCCGAAGCACGTATATATTTTTGCCTGGATGGCGACCGCACATTTTTTCACGATTCATACCGTAACTATAGTAATGGTAACGGTTATCTTTCAATAATTGTTGACAAAGTGGACAACCCTTCAAATATTTCCTTCCGAGGTTTCTTCTGGGAGCTTCTTGCGGTAAGAGACTCACCCATAAAAGGAAATATACTTGTCGATATACGATTGCTTTCTTTTTATCCTCGTTGTTGCATTGTAACACTGGTTAATTTTATATTTGAGCAATCAAGTTATTGTGGATGTGACAAAGAGGGGTCTGTCATTACTGTACAGGCAGTTAAATTTTTAAATTATCCAAATCCGTATGAACCATCTGATTGTCCAGGTTGCTGGATTGGTTTATTCACGCTCTGTGCCAGTCCAGAATGTACTGATAGGATTACTTCGATTCAAGTTGATAATGAACATATACCACTCTTACCTCTTGTAATGACAGCATATATTCAACATACCTAGTTAGTTATATCGTTCAATTTTTGTTTATATGAATGTATTATGCAAAAAAACTTTTGTAAGTAAAGACCAATAAACCCATAAAAACCAAAATATCAAACTCGTAATCCAAAGAAACAAAATCCTTTCGCAATAAAAAAATTGGCATGTAACTTTTGTACATATTTGGCTCATGGTTAAATGGCATCCATGCACTCCGTCTTACATCACTCTCATGGTTTTATCTTTGCTTTGTGTACGAATATCCCGAGAGTCGAAAAAGTATCCTTGTTTAGCATGTGATGAATTTAAGAAGATCATCATCCATGATTCCGACTAAAATTGGAATTGTCATCTTTATGCAGTTTTCACTAGTAGTCTACCATTACCAATAAGTTTTCTTAATTTGATGGTGCTCTCCTCTGCTCGTTTATTTATTCCGAATAGAAATTATTGCAAGCATACAATTTTTATTAAAAATGAATGGAACATCTTAGACATAAACAAGCAAGTAAAAAATTGAAGCCGTCCTATCAAGTAACTTCTGCAGCGTAGCGATAGATATTTTAGAAAACTTGCAAGCAATAATAGAATACCGCTTCATTCCAGACTAGTACGCAATCCCATTACACATATGAATAAGTGGTTAAACACTTTATTCTCGGTTTTCAAAGTTGTTTTTTCAAAGTCAGAAACTTTAGTTATGAATTGTTTTTTAAAATAATTTTAGCTTGTTAATGTATTATTAGAAGTATCTGGCGCAGAGTTAACAACAGAAGGCAGAAAATATTGAAACCATCTTATCAACCGATTCTGAAATTATTGTTAATGCTTTCCAATAGAAATATTCAACGCTTCAAATGGACCTGAAAAGGGAAAGGATAAAAATATTGAAGCTGCATCATATATTACGATTTTAAGATTATATTTAGTGCATTAAAATACAAAGTAACGCTGATGTTTTGTTAAGAACCCTAATTTTTAATCAAATGCTAAAAAATACTTGATACAAGTGCCACATTTAGTGAGCAATGTTAGTTTGAATTGCTTTTGAAGCTTTGAATACTACTTCAATTTGTAGTAATAAGGCTCGTTTGTGACCTAATAATTAAGTTTTGGCAGTCATTCAATCAGTGGGATGTTTTAACTCAGAATCAATTTCACTTTACTGCTTATCAAAGTAAAGAAAAGCTATATGAATAATTTGCATTGGATTTTGGAACGAACGAAAGGTGAATTAAAGTAAGAAAGTTAAAAACATCTTTTGGATATTCTTGCATACTGAGGAATGTTTTATTTTTACACATGATCGATTTCTCGCAAAATTCAACCAACACAACCACACATTTTTGGACGTATTCCTTCACTAGTGCCCCGAGTGCCACTTGAAAAAGTTGATGACCCCCTGGGGAAAGAGGGAAAGGGTTAATCTAGGAAGCTGGAAATCAAGTGTTCTTTGCCTTGACCCAAGAAACCTGTATACTAAATTTGGTCAAAATCGTTCATGAGGTTCTCGAGTTATTGCGTGGACACACAGACGGACAGACAGACAAACGTAACAATCGCGTAGCTAATAACAAGATATTAAGATTCATTGTATTCGTCTACGCAATAATTCGTAACCTAGAAAGTTTAGAATGCTTCATGCAAAAGCAGCCAAACAATAGAACAATGACTCATTAAGTGAACTGTACGATAAATCAGGCCATTTTACTATCCTCTATGCTTGATTGCAAAATTTTAATAATAAACGGTCCAAGAAACGAAGTCCTTTGATTACCTACGAACATTTATGAAATGTGTATTGCAAACCATAAATGACCTTTGATCGACCAAAACAAAATGTTCGTATTTGGGAACTTTCAGCAAAATCTGTTGTAGCGTTTCAAGTCGCTTTTACAGACTGGCAGACATAAAATCGTTACGAAATGAACATTTTGTCTAATTATATGCACATTCACACACGTGAAAAGGAAAAATATATCAGACAAATGATTGGGCTGAAGAAATGAATATAAGACATAAAAATTATCGGCGAAAAGAACATCAGACACATAAAAATGCCGTAGAAATAAGAATTTTTTTTAAGAAAATGAGACTTTCAACAGTTTTGAAGCCTGCTGTTTAGTGTATGTTTCTGACACAGACAAAGAATTCCTGTTCAAAGGGTTCAAATTTTTTGGATATAATAACTATACTATAGTAATTTAACTATCGTCTTACAATTTTTCCAAAAGGTAAAAAAACTCACAGTGACATGGGGCACTGTGCTGCTCCTTTCCCAAAACATGATTTTTCCATTGTCTGATATTTATTTCTTTGGCATTTTTGATGTCTGGTCTGATGTTCATTAAAGCGAGAATTTCAAGAGTCTGATATTCATTTATACAGACAAATCACTTGCCTGATGTATTTTTATTCTGCATTTTCAAGTGTCTGAAAGTGCATAAAATGAGACGATTTGCTTTGAGATGTGTTCATGAGGCATAATAAATTTATCTGGTATTTGGCACAGCCAAAAAGTGGGTTTCTTAAGAAATCGCCACTTAAAAATTACCAATTGTATGTGCGAAGGCTGCAAAACAATAGAACAAAGGTTTTTACACAATTTACGGAAGTGGAATGAGAACAATTGTAAAATTGTGTTCAGTGTGGCATAATTATTGCATTTAATATATTACATGAAGTATGTTAATTTTGTACATATTCTTTAAACCTTGCCCGACCCAACCCCTCTTGAAACTGGACATTAAGAAACAACACTTTTGGTCACACTATAAATATCAAAAGGCAAAAAAATTACCAAATTGCGTATGGTCCCATTGTCGTAGAGTATTTATACTAAATGTATTCGGAACAGCTAATTTAATAAAAATCATTTAATAATAAAGAATATTCTTAAAAATCAAATGATGGCACAAAATTTTTTACTGCCAGAAGCTCAGTAAACTAAAATGACAAACCAATAAACCTCAAGATATACGAGCAGTAAATATTGAAATATTAGAATGTGTAGCTCATTTAGAAACCTCTCGTCCTTTGGTTTGTATTGTAACTTATATAATAGCATTTAAAATTGAATGAATTAGAAGCAGGAAGTGTTTTTCAAAAAAGTAATTTAATCCAGTGTTTTAGCTACTTGTCATAATTCCTCAAAGTTGATTATGTTAGTCAACAAGGCATCACCTACCTGGGATGCCTAGGTATTTGCATTTTAAATTGATACATATTTTCGCAATCCAAATGCCGTTATTAATGCTGAGCTCTGGTCCATCTTTGTTTTATAAATAGTATTAGCCCTAAATCTATCAATCATAGTCAACGTTGTATCACTGCCAACTTTTGTTTGACAGATGCATGTATGTTTGCTCCAAGTTAATGTGTAATACAATCATTTAGTCTGTCCATAGTGTAAAGTTAGCATACACTCAGAATTGTCAACGTATCTGTCATAATCAAAGTTTACTTGTGCACGAGCAAAGGTTCTTGCAATCTTTTTGCAATCTCTTGAAATTTTTAATGTACTCCATCAGCGCATTTAACAGTTTGTATTTTTAAATACCCACATCCTTTTTCATCATTTCCCAATTAATTTTCATTATATGCTTGCATAACTATTATTGTACAATGTAAGGTTTCATGCTTTTATTAGATTTTGAGGAGTCGATGATACACGTACATATATTTATGATTTCAAAGCGTTAAGTTTACTTGTAACTTAAGTGTTTTACTTTTGGCAGCCATTAAATCATGATGGGTGCTTTAACCTCTCTATGTTTCCCCTTTTTATGTGAACCAATTTGTCACTAATTTGCTTTGAAATTAGGAACTCGTTAAATGACTATTTCTTAAGAATTCGTAACCTAGAGAGCTCAAAAAACCTATTTTCATGAGAAGGTTGCCAGACAATAGAACAATGGCACAAATAAAGAATTCAAGGAATAACATAGATATATGAAAAATAATAGTTGTGAAATATTCAATAAATATTTGATATGATTTTCTTCGTTTTACAGATTTATTTGTTCAATTTGCTACCTCTAATCAGTAAATTATATTGTACCGAACTCAAAAAACTTTCCTATTGTTCCAAATACAATGTAACAATATAATTTTCAGTTTCTTGGTATTAGGGAATGACTGGCACATATTCAGTTCTACTAGCCATCAATCACGTATGATGCATTACATTGATATCTGTCTTCATTTAGAATGACACTTTACATGTAGCTCGTCAGATTCACTGGTATGCTGGCAAATGCAAAATGTCTGCATGATGCAAGTATGAAATATCTTTATGGAATGAAGTTATGCATGATACCTTCACGGAAGCTTAAATTGAAATATGCCTAAATGTACGAAAATCCCACAATAATGCATGATTGTTAAATAATAAGTAATTTACAAATCAGTAAGGACCTACACCCATCTCATCTGCAGTTGCTAAATTCTAAGAAATCGCACAATGTTAGAAATTTTAGAATGGGCTTTATGACGTGCGTGTGCGTTTTATTATTGGTTGATCTCATATAAGTTGGCCACTGTACTAAATATTCTAGAAAGTCTAATGTTTTGTATAATAATTTTGACTAATGCTTATTTAAAATCTTTTTATGGACGGAAAGTATTAACTAATGAAAGTGAAATTTTTCCTTTATAAAAACTATGACATTATTTAAATGGTGGTATATCTAAGTACGAAATATTTAATCTGCTATTAAGAATGTTGGCAGTATAGATTGGTATTTTTCTGAAATTTTAAGGCATGCAAGTAGTAATGATTAAGCACTAACGGAACATGAGGATGAATTATAAAATTTAAACCCCTATCCTCCAATGTTAATTAATAATAATTAAAACCCGCAGGTAAATAGGTACCTAGGTGTGGTGGTGGTGGTGGTGGCGCGGCGGAGCCGCTATACGCATAGTATATATGGTTGCAGTGATACAATTATTAATCTCTCAGATTG
>JAQIXW010003736.1:0-12647 GCA_034700685.1 Willowsia buskii | reverse complement strand
AACCTTTTGAACTCGATGTCGCCACTTGTGCCACTGCGTGTGGAAAGCATTTGTTCGAGTCCACTCTGAGATTTGTTCGAATGCCCGACGAGACTCTGGTAAATTGCCTTGGCTCGTTCTCCTCGATCGTCGGTGGTGAGAATAGAGACTCGCTGCAACGGTTCCTTTGTACTCTCAAAACTTATCATCACATCAGGACTTTCACCGTTTTCAAGAGCCCTGAGCAGACCAGTATTGATTTTGGAAGTTGACTCCAAATTTGGACCCACAGCGACTTGTCCATTGCTTACGCCAATAGAGGCAATTAATATGAGGAAAAATGTGCTTAGCATATTCGCTGCCACTTTTTATTCAAATGAGGTGAAATATCGCACTATTTATTTATTTATTCATATTTTTGCTTTCCTTGGGAATAAATTGCTCAAAAACTGATTATACTTTGTATTCAGAACACAATAGCGATTTCGAAACAAATGATTCAAGCAGTTTCTATATAAATTTGTGGAATTCGTATTGCAAAATATGCCAAGGATAAAGTCTATTAATGAAACTGTCAAATTAAATCGAGGTTTAGGTACCTACATAATACCCAATTCGATTCATCAAATTCAAATGATTTTTATTCAATCTGTTTAGGAACTGATAGGTAAAATAGTACAAGCGAAAATTTTTTTGCAGGATATTATGTTAATAAATAATATTACTTCATAAAGTTTCATAAATGCTCGCAATCTTTGACTATAAGTAGTGGAAAGTAGAAGCAAGCCCAATTTTCATAAAACTGAGCTGATGACCATCTCTTTTCTTTTCTTTTTACTTTTCCATAAAAATGTTCTCGAACAAAGTAACGTTTCGGCTACTTTCAATCAAGTTGCAAAATTATTGCAACTTTTCACTGCAAGAATGCAACTTGCTTTCACTTGCCACATTAGGGAATAGTAGCTATATAAACTCTTTTGATTAATTTGTGGCCCACCTTTCGGTAGGTCTGAGAAAAATTATTCAATTCTCATTATGTGCCCTCCCACACAGTAATCTTTAGTAAAAGGCGAAAGATTAATATGAAGTTGTGGGGAGACCAGAGATACATTTCTCTAGCATTGAGAAAGGCTACGGCCAAAGTGCAGTGTAACTTCATAAATGACATTTGCTTTGTTCTCAAATTTAGTTAACATGTAACTTCCTAACTGAGGATTAGACATACGAATTCGCCTTATCAACTAAACATTATAAACATTATTGTGCATTAGGTTTTTTCTTTTATGTGAGCTTTTTCCACCAACCTGAATGCAATTTCCAGTTAAATAAACATGAATACCAAACGTCATAGAAAATAAGTGGCATCAATGTGTATAATTTACAATTGCTCTTTATCTCCTACAAATGATATGGAATTATGAATAGAGGAATCTCCTAAAGTCCAAAATTTTTACTTGAAAATTCATAAAGCCAAATGCTTTCCCAACATTTGTCTAAAACATTCATGACTGGAAAGCTCCCAGTGTCGCTCAAGCGTCACGGAAGTTTACTGAAACGAAGGAGAAAATGAAAAAGCGAACAAAGAGGTGGTAACCAAGGTACCAATGATTCCATGCAAATAATGATTTTTTCCATTTTTACATGGAAAAATGTAAAAACATGTAAATATGTAAAAACTCGACAATTTAAAGGTACTCATTTACACAGACTCTCTGATGTTGCTGCAATTATTGCAGACAACTAAGAGAAGAGAAAATATTGGCGTTATATTTGGCGAGCGACTGGAACACATAGTTGAGTTCATTTATCAAATACAACAAAAACAAAATCGCTTTATCCGAATAATTGTGAACCATTGCGCCCAGAAAGTTGGTAAATTGTGTACAATTTATTGGCTGCTCAGAAGTCTGATGAATGAAGATTTCAATTGATCATTTTTGTTCAGAAAACTAAAGGCATTCGCATCACTTGATTCCTGACATTTGTAATAAAATGTAGTAACCTACATGAATTAGAAAAGGAAATTATGGATCTTATTTATGGTCGCAATGATAAATTTTTCATTGCATGGCCCTTATTTTTAAGCTAAAAATGGAATAAAAGTATGATCAAAATATTTTCCTATTAGCTGAATTCAAAATATATTAAATTCATATATGCCACTTTCTAAACTTTCCGAAAAAGAATTTCTCCATCTTTTATTTTTTCCATGTTTTTATTTCCATGGAAAAAAAATTTGATTTTTTACATGTAAACACATGATTTTTTCCATATTTTTCCATGTTACATGTTTTTACATGCTTGTACCTTGATTAAGACAATACTTATCAATAAATAAACCCACACATGAAGTGGAAATGGGGTTATCCATACCCCAAAATTTAGAACACTGGCATGGTCTGATCGTGCCTGGCAATAGACCAGGTCTTCAGTTATCTGCTCAAGGTATTGAAGTCCTACTAATCGCCAGTACATATCCTTCTCATATTTCGTTGGCGTCAAATCTGTTGTACTGTATATGAATTGCCGTTGTAAAACGTTTGCAAAGAAATAGTCCAAGCTTTCAAACTTCGAAATCATATTCATTGTCATGTTGTGGTATTTGAAAACTTCGAGAGAAGCCATCATGCTGGTAGAGCAAGCCCTAAATAAATTATTATTGAAAATATCCCGCAAGCAGGCACCAGTGTTGTTTTGGTTGACATCCAGATAATTGGCATGCGCTAAATTTAGCACAGCATCTACTTTTCTAAGGTTGGCTTGCGAAAATACAGATTTATGAAATTCCTTGGGTTTCAGAAGCTTCTGAATTAGAACATCGTTGGCTAAACCGGAATTTTCTTCTTGGAGACAGTAGCCATTGCAGAAGGTGTCGTAACGTAATGACTTTCTTTCGTCAATAAAAACTGTGCGCAATACCACTTTAATTGCAGCGACGTTAAACAACCCAGCGGTTAGATTTTCAACGTATCTTGGATCCACATTTAAGGAACTGTTTGTGCTTACGAATAGGAATAGTGTTGTGTGATGCTCTGAAAATTGCTGGAACGGATAGATAATTGGAACAGCTTGATCAAGCATCGTCTGATTTGGGTAAGGAGATATGATGATGCGAGAAGGTTGTATATGTCGAAACGCATATTGAAACGGGAATAAATAGAAGTAAGTTCTTTCTTGGAAAATAACTCTAGAAGCTGAATTGTACCTACCTCCTTACGCCAGTGATTAAGTAGTGATTAAGGGTTTCTGGTTTCGGGATTAGTGATTGTGATTAAATGTAAAAAATCTCAAGTGGGATTGGTGATTATTAATTACAATCATAAGGTCAATTGTTAATTGAATATTTTCAAATTTTTTATTATACTTGCAAATGCATTAAACTTATTGAAGCTCAGCTTGCAGATATTTTGCCAAATTTGCCGAACTTTATGTTAGCATGTTGCAAGCAAATATATTCTCACTATCTTATGCTTATGGATTCACGTTTTACTCCTGGTATTTTAAACTTTTAACCTGTTCACAAATGATAGGAAATAATTAGATTTCATTTGGCGTCAAATTTGAAACCCCTTATCTTTATTCACTTTCGCATAATTTTTTTGTATTTTCTAAGTCCGGACAGAAAGCGCTTAGGCTTGCATTTTGTTATCTGAAAGCAAGATATTTTAAGATATTTGAAAACCAACCGAATGGTTTTACCCTTTTGAATGATTGATGACAGTATGAATTTTATAAAGTTGCCTGGCGTATTAGCCACTTGTGATTCCTTCAATTCGCATAAGATTATTATGACACTCAAGACAAAAACACATACAAGACATACAATTAATGCAAGAATACATTTTGCATCAATTAATTCGTTTTTTGTTTCAATTTTCTCTGAATAAGCATTCGGGTAATCAGCATTGAACATTAAGACATTCACAGTAGTTATCCACCGAGTCCACCAATCGATCAATCCACTTTCCCAAATTCTTGAGTACGACGTAGCGACCCAATACTTATTCGACGCATATATCTGGTAAATATCCGGATATCGCTTTAAATACTCTGGGAGCGTGTGGCATTTTATATTTTTCTCCACATATTTTCTCCTCAGTATATTTTCATAAATCCAGTAGCGTTCAGGGGCAATCTTCTCAGCTACTATCATACCCTTTTCCATAAGCTCTTCTGCCGTGTCATTATAATCGTAAGTTATGTTTTCGTCTCTAAAACTGCTGTTGAAAATGGCAGAAATGCCTTTCTCTTGAAATAGAGGAAAGTAAAATATTTTTGGTGCCCACGTGGGCTGCAAAATGCTGTATCCCGAATTCAAAATATCGGCTAAAGTGTTATATGGAGCCATCAGGTTTGGAACTGTGAGTAAACTTGTTATCCCGTTTCCATATAAATTGCTAACCAGTACCCCAAAAAAATGGAAAAATATGAGCATTTTAACATCAGAGAAATACCAGGGAGAAGTATTGCCCACCAGTGTACCCAGCAAATCTAGAAACTTTTGAATATTGTTTGCCATTCTGGTTGTACGAATTACAAAAGTAAGCATAATCAAAATACTTATCTGTAACAATATCCAAATATGAACAGGAAATGGGGCTATCCATACCCCAAAATTTAGAAAACTTGTAGAGTCTGATCGAGCCAGGCAATAGACCAGGTCTTCGGTTACCTGATCAAAGTATTGAAATCCTACTAATCGCCAGTACATATCTTTCTCATATTCCGTTGGTATCAAATCTGCTGTGCTGTATACGAATTGTCGTTGTAAAGCATTTGCATTAAAGGAGTCCAAGCTTTCATATTTCGAAATCATATTCATAGTCATGTTGTGAAACTTGAAAACTTCCAGAGAAGCCATCATGCTGGAAGAGCAAAAGCTAAATAAACTAATATTTAAGAAAAGATATCGCAAACAGAAACCAGTGTCGTTTCCGTACATCTCCAAATATTCGGGAAATGCTAAATTTAGCACAGCATCTACTTTTTTCAGGTTGGCTTGTAAAAACACAGACTTATGAAATTTTTTGGGCTTTAGAAGTTTCTGAACAAGTGCATCGTTTGCTAAACCGGAATTTTCTCTTCGGAGACAGTAATCATTGCAGAAAGTGTCATAGTGTAACGACTCTTTTCCATCCTGAAATGCTGTGCGTAATAACACTTTAACTGCAGGGACGTTAAACAACTCAGGGTAAAGATTTTCAACGTATCTTGGGTCCACATTCAGGGAACTGTTCGTGCTTACAAATAGGAACAGCGTGGTTGGATGCATTGAAAACTGTTCAAACGGATAGATAAGTGGAACAAATTGTTCAAGCATTTTTTGATTTGGGAAAGCAGATATAATGATGCGAGAAGGTTGCATATATCGAAACGCATGTAGAAGCGAGAATAAGTAGGCGTATGCAATTTCTTGGAAAATTACTTGAGAAAACCAATTGTTGAAAATCACGTATCGTGCACCATCCATGGAGAACTCACAGTCGTCTATATTGACAGAATAAAAGATTATTTCGTACATTGTTGGCTCCTGATCGATTAGATGAACGAGTTTTTTCAGGAAGGTCTTGAGAATCGGATTGTTGCATGGCTTTTCATTTTCTGACAACGACGTTGCAAACAGAAGCAGCTCACCAAATATGATCAAGTGTATGGTACTCATTTTGTTATCATCAAGTGGTAAAAAATTGTATATCGGAATTTTTCTTTCCGGTCAGAATGTCAGCTTAGCTATTTAATTTTAGCAGAAATTTTAAGTTTTATTTCTACAGAAAACTTTTTTTTAATTTTTAAAATGCTAACCACAGAAACTATGCAAAATTGGATTCCTAATGAAAACCCGAAAACCGACTGAATGAAGGAATGTAGGATACAAATTAAGTAACTTCACTTCATAAATTCCCGTTTTACTTTTTTCAGAATTAGAGTGATCGGTTGCTGATACCGACGGCAGATTTGGAAACTATATATTTCTTCAGAATATTAACAGTTTTATATAATCTTTTGAACCGATGTGAATTTTTTCATTATATCTATGTTTACTGAGTAGAACACCATTACGTATGTGGATATCTTTTGACAACTTCACTTGCAAAGTCTTTTAGACGGTTTGTAGAGGTTTTAGAAATACAAATATGGGGCTTTTTTATTTTACTTTTAATTCTACCAAGTATTTCGTTAGTTTTTAGATTAACAGAACAAATGTAGCTTTTTAGTCAATATTATTTATCTAGCTGAGTTGGGACAGATAATTACCCTATAGTTAATAGTGTTTTTTGCACGAGCAAAAAAAGAAGTTCAATTATAAATGTAATTACAAATTCGTACAAACCAATTATTTTTTATAATCAACATGTAGCTTCATGCTGGGCTGAAATGATAAGAAAGCTAATTATTTGAATTTAAACTATAAAGTATTCCTGTTCGTGCCCAATCATATAATCATTTTGCCGTTTTAATAAAATCAATAAAATACAAATATTAAAGAACGACTTCTATATTGAGATGTAAATTTTTGTGCCTTTATTGATTTGAAGATCACTGAAACAGATTTAGAAAATCCGTCCATATTCATTTCTTGAAATTGGCTTAGTCAAAAGCAATCTTGTCAACCCGAAAAAATATTTAGCCAAATTAAAAGTAGGAAATTGCTCGCAGTGAGATCAATGATCATTTGGAGTTTTAACGAGATGACTGCTGGTTTGAATGAATCACACTTCAGTATGACGCCATAGAATTGGCAGATTTTATTAATTTTGCTACCGACGCAATGAAAATTTGAAACGGTTAAATGCGAAAAATGCAAAAATATTCGTCGTAATTTGCATGTAACAGATTGCAAATATCTTCCTATTCCTTTCTATCTTTGAATATGTAAAATTCGACATGAATTTTAGAATATTCAAAAGCTTCACAGCCTGTCAAATCACAAAATAAAATAATTAGGTTAAGGTATATCATCATCGTTTATTCATTTTAAATAAATATTTCAACGCAAAAAAGATATGATCGAAGACTGAAAGTAAAGCCAAAATGCTCTTCTATGCATTCAGGTTGCCACACTAAAGTGAACTAAATAGCAACAAATAATTTTAAAATGCGACCATTCATTTGTACATTTCCTAACTTGTTTTGAATCTGAGATTTAAAATTTATTTATAGCTGGGTTACTAGTAAAGTGAGTCAGTACTGATTTTCAAGCAATCTATAAAAATTTGCAAGGTCAACTCTTTACCCATATTTCATGACAGACATAATGGCATTTCTGGTATATGTGCATACACAACTTGCATGTTCTGTTAGCTGCCTGCAATTTGTTCGTTTTTTAATGGAAGCAATGAGTAATAGTAAATATCATACAGTATATAGATTAATATAATGCTTGCGTGCGTGAGCTTGAGTGTATATAAGCTGCAATGATATAGTTGTATAGGTAATGCTATGGTAATATCAAGAAATAAATATTTGAAATGGATCTTTACAGAAGGGCCAGTCATCCCATTTTTACCCAAGCCTGTTTCTCTCATTCGTATTATTTACTCTGCAATCCATCCATCAACTCTATTAACCGCCGTGATTTTTCACTATCTTGGAAATCATTCAAAGGCTCTGGAATGTTTACACTCTGTGAACGTCTTTTCTTGTGCAGTACCAAAGCATGTCGCAAATGCTGATGTTGTGTCACTTTGGTGCATTAATACTAACACGAGAAATAAACATGTGAGAATTTCTAGTCTCGATGTGCCCCGCAGATTTAACATTTTCTTTGGCGTTTTGATGGCGTGACAAGAAATCAAGGTATTTATTGAAGAGAAAGTAATTGTTCCTATCCACATAGGCTTTTCCTTTAGCTAATAACATATTATGGTAGCTTTTGTGTAAGCATATTGTACTTAATTAATGTCATGTAATCATAAGATATTTTATACTTTCATTTGATTGCTTTGTGTAATTGAAAAAAACTCCTTAGCCAAAGAACTAATCAATCCGAATATTAATGACCAAGGAGGAAAACAATTACTTTTTTATACAAACTTCGTTCTCATGGATTAAAAATTTAGCGCATTATGACAGCTGCATTGTTTCATTTCAAACAATCAACATTGTTTACAATGCATTGTTGAAACTTAGATGCGCTTATAGCCTTAAAACATAGTTTATGGCCAAATCCATAAAAAATGTTAACTACTAGCAAAACTTATATACTACTTGTTCTAGAATACCGCAACTTTTCATTGAAGGATTGAAGCATATGTGAATAGTTTTTATGTACGCTGTTTGAAAGAAGTGCTTTGATAAAAATTACATAATAAATTTTATTTCTTCACATTTTAAAACTTTACTGTTAATTTTTGCAGATGCGGCTTATTATGCGACCATGAATGTTAAAAAGCAATAAAAACACTTTCTTGTAAACTGTCCGAAGCCCATTCAAAAAAGCATTCTTTCCTTTTGCAAAAGCATGCCTACACATTGCTGGTTTATCTATAACACACTCAAACACACAAATTATAAGACTTGCTAACATCAACCCTGCCCATATATACACGCATGGTAGAAACTTTCCAAAATCAACTTCATTTTCATTTTTGTCTATACTCCCATTCCAAACTTTTTTAAATGCTCCAAATTTTAATTTATACAGTCTGGTAGACCAGTCATCCCATTTATCTGTCAAGCCTGCCTCTCTCATGCGCAATATTGACTCCGCCATCCATCTTCGATTTACCGCAGTGATTTCCCACAATCTTGGAAACTCGTTTAACGCTTCTGGAATATTTACACATCTTGCATAGCTTTTGGAAGTTATAAGCCGAATATTCTTTTCTATTAGCTCTTTCATATACCCAAAGCTAAATTCTGCCATTGGTAAACCAACCCGCCCAATCAGATATGTCGCATATTCGTATGGACATGGAATTTCCATGGTCACCCTCGTAAAGCTCGTATTGAACAGATCATATATTCCTTTTGTTTTGAAAATTTCCGTGTAAATCTCTTCAGGTGGAGGTTGTCGGTCAATGGGGCTTGTGTAATGCAGAAATTTGTATCCACTCAATAGAAAATCTTTTACGGAATTGAAAGTTGTCTCAGGTAATGTGATTGATATGTAGCTTGTCATCACCTCATTGTGAAATGAACAAACAAAAAAGCCGAATATTGCTAGTGCAAGGTAAACTGTATTTTGTTTTGATGTTGACCATCCGGTTTCTCCCAAAATATTGCTAAATATGTTTAAAAATTCGTGCACGTACAATAGTTTGTCATAAATTATTCTGTTGAATACAGTAACGGAGCAAATCGTAAGCAAGAGAATTCCCCAAAATGTATTTGAGAATGGTAAGTACCAAATCAGTATCGGGTTTATTTGTGTCTTTCGTTTGTTTAGGCAATATACTGTGACAACTTTTGTGTGTTGTGCAAACGTGAGCCCGGACGTAGTGAACTCATGTCTCGAAATGTGCCGATATTCATTCAGAAACAATGGACCACTTATGACAGGAATTAGGGGACTTTTTATCAGCTCATAATGATCTCTTTCATTTCTGGAGAAAACTGAAAAAGTAATATTGTGTGTTTCTTTGAGCACCGTGATTGTCATAATATTTGCATCGCATTGGAATCCTAATGTGCGTGCTTTTAGTAGGTCGGAACAATCTAGACGCAATGTCATTTTTGGTATTCTAAAAAAGTCTAAGTTGCCCGTGTATATGATGGATCGTATGTATCTTTTGTTGGCATTTCTGAAGAGGGTTTTGTGAGTTTGCTCTGGGTTATATATATCCGATGCGTAGTAAATTTTCATGAGATTTTTCTCGGAACAATATTTATTACAATAGAACACGATATTTGGTGGTTGCCACCAAGTAATTAGAATTGCTTTTAAAATAGCAGCGCCTCGGATTGCCGGCACAAATAATTTGATATCATGGGTAGAAGTTTTAAGAAAATTATGATATCGTTGAAGCACGTAGAGTAGAAGATTTCTTTCACTTTCCAAGAACTGGCGTAGGGTATCGTAGAACTTGAAATTAATTGTATTTTTGAATGGCGTAATGATTAGAACAATTGGTTGTTTATGTCGTCGGTAGATTTTGAAGCTGTCGATTTCTTCAGAATAGAGGCTGTTTATTGTTATCTGCTGAACAGTTTTAAATGGTGTGAATGCCTCCGGGTCTACTGAGTGAAACACAATGACGTACATGGAATTATCTTTGACGATTTCACTAGCAAAACTGCCAGTTTCAGAGAACAGTGCATTCTGCGCAAGACTGACAAATTTTGTGAGAATTAATGTGGTAGTTACAAAAACAAGATGTTTTCCGACAAGTTTACAAATCATCGTAATTTTTGTTTTTTATAGTTAAGTTTTCAGGAGGAAGGAGCAAAATGGTTTGGTTTTAACTTGTGATTGGTCAAAGGTATGGTTATGTGTCTAAATGAGCTTGGAACAGATAATTACTCTTGCTAATTGCATTTTTAAAATTCAATTAAAACTCTAATTGCAAAAACACTCATTTCCACGATTATCCACGCAATTACCATGACCATTTAAAATTTAAACTTTAAAGGAATGTTATTTGATTTACCTACTTCATCTTACTAATCACTTTGTTCTTCTAGGATCGGCATTACAAATAATTTCACAAAAAATTATTTATTTTACATTTAGAGACGTAATATAATGTTTGCACATATTCACATTTTCGTTAAAAAATATATTGGTCCATTTTGTCTTGTATTTATATTATCACCGATAGAGATGATGAAGATATGGTGAACATGATAGGCAATGTTTTCATATGGCAACAGCGATATATTCATTATGCTAAAATTTAATTATATTTGTCGTGCATTCTATATGAAATGCAGAATTTACCTAAAAATATATCCGCACTACTGAAGGAGAAAACCAGGAGTCAATACAAATTTCCAAGCCAACATTGGTCATAGTAGGTTAAAAGACCATTTTATGCAGTAACGAACTGCATATAAATTAAAATGTACACATTTCATAATGATATTATGCATTATGCATGTACTTGCTCGGAATCGGAATGCGTACACTAAAATGAATAACCGCCCATTCCTATTTGTATTGGAACCTGTATAAATACAGCATATGAGCGCAGTTAAGCACAATAATTTAGCAGCCAGTGTAGTTATATGATTTTGCACAAGCTTCATAACCTGGCAAATCGCAAAATACATTGAATGTGTAGGTTGCAGATTAAGCACTAAAAGACATATCACGATCGCTCAGTCATTTTACATAAATATTAACCATCACAAAACAAGTCCTCTAATTCCCACTACATAATGTTTTTTACAAGATTTACCATATAGCACAAACTTTAGGTAATCATTGAGAGGACTGGCTATTGAGATAAGCAGCAGAAAACTATATCATACCGCTGTATTTTATAATGCAACTGTTGCATGAGAATATTATAGTCGAGGAAAACCTTTATTGATATTATTTTTGTCAAGGCGGCGTAAAAAGGTCTATTTTTAAAATTGCATGGAGTTATTTTTTTGCCATTTTCGAAACTTGGCTTGGTGACCAAGTGGTTACAGTAGCAAGTTTTTTCTCAGCTTGCCCCAAGTTCGTCTCCTTCCACCGGAAGTTATTTTTTGCTAATTATTTCGTGTTGATAATCAATGAGCAAGCAATTTATTTTTTATGATGTATAAATATTATATATTCTATATTCATATTATCATTCATCTGTCTGATGTGTCTGCCTCTGAGCCACGTTTTTCATTCATTGTTATTTTCATTTCATTCAAATAGGAACTAAAAACTAGTATTCTCTTGAGCAAATCGCAAACCGAAAGACTAATGAACTATGAACGCTGAGCGCTTTCACTAGAAGAGGCATCTTGAAAGAAATCCAGTCGTATTCATATCAACGACTAGCACTTTTCTTAGGAACTACACAAAAACATCTTCATCCCATTCGGCTTTTCGTCCGATAAGCTAAAAATCAGCATCCTGATACCCCAAGAGCCAGCAAACAAGAGCGCCTACAAAGAATTGAACTTGAAACAAGCTTTCGACGTGACCGACATCATCACCCTGACAGATTCGTACTTTAACATTGACACTTCTGCAATTCTATCTCTGCTTTCGAACATCATGAAACAATTATCACGACCAAACCAGTTGAAAAATCCTGGAATACCTACCCGCAACCGTTCCCCAACCCTCCAGAGCGCAAACCCGCAAGACCCAATCCCCACCCAGCTCAACCTTAAACAAACAACATGCTTTCCATGATCAGAAGCAGATTCCCACGAGTCCCAACATCTCATCCATCCCTAAACCCAATCCAGGTAATCGACGAAACGAAATACCAAGTCACAAACTACTACACGAGTTTCGTCTTCGACTACGTGGCAGAGGAGCTCGGGAAACTTCAATTTATGCCTTTGATATTTTCTGTGATTATCGTGACTGCTGTGTTTCTCGAACGGGAGCGTTGGCATGATTAAACTGATATTTATCAAAATTATCTTCATTTTCGTACAAAAATATTCAATTCAGTTACAACATTCATTACACAAATGATTATCATAAAGAATCACTTTATTCCTCTTTAATCATAACGCGAAATAATTAGCAAAAAATAACTTCCGGTGGAAGGAGACGAACTTGGGGCAAGCTG
>JAQIXW010003735.1:0-12653 GCA_034700685.1 Willowsia buskii | reverse complement strand
CATATTATCTATTCAAAACTCATGATTTTTCATTCAATACTTTGTTTGCAAAGTTTAACTACGCATTTTGGGGCAATATGCAAAAATTGGAAATATTTATATTCATGGTTCTAATCAGTATAAATCATTATATCTGATTTATAGGCGAGGGACATCAGGACTGGTGGCGTTATGAAGTCTCTGTGTTGGTTGGTGGGGGGATTGGTGTGACACCATTCGCTAGCATTTTGAAAGGTAAAGTCTGCGAAATATAACATTTATAGAAGTTTTAGAACCGAAATATGCAAATATAAATGTCTCTTTAGATGTGGCTGCCAATCAAAATCCAAGGAATTGTAAAAAGATATATTTTATATGGGTTACTCGTACTCAGAAACAATTTGAGTGGCTGGTTGACATTATTCGGTAAGTTTATTTTAAACCCCCGGAAAGATTGTGAATGACAGTATTTTAAATCAACTCATAATTGGGGCATCTTGTTCTCCATGTTGTAGGGAAGTGGAATCTTGTCAAATTATTTCAGTACATCTTTTTATTACTCAGTCTTATGAGAAATTTGATATGCGGACAGTTTTCCTGGTACTTTAAAAAATCTTGAATTTTTAGTACATTTATAAATGAAGTCATGCAAAACCTTCCATTTTTCTTTTCTTTTTTAAACCAATAGTACATGTGCGAGAGGCACTTCCAGCGAGTAAGCAATAAATCTTTATTTACTGGGTTGAAGTCTGTGACTCATTTCGGTCGCCCTAACTTTGTCTCAATATTTAGATCGTTGACAAAAATTCATTCAAATGTAAGTGTACAAATAAAATGATGCTGTATAATTATTGCAGTATACTAATGAGAATCAATGTTAATCAAGTATAAATATAATATTCCAGGTAAAGAAATTCGGGGTGTTTAGTTGTGGTCCTTTTAATATGACAAAGAGTGTGGATGAAGCTTGCTCAACAGTAAGCACATTGGAAGATACCAACAGTTGCATTTTTCAGCATCATTTCGAAAACTTTTGATTTAGCATGCACGTGTGGATTTGAAGTGCTGCGTTGATCAAGGGTGTTTAATTAATATTTTTATGAATTGGGATATATGAACTGTATCTGTGCCTTAATTTTACAAGCCAGTAGTATGAGCCATTGAACCTAAGTCATTATGTTTCCTTGCTTTAAATTATAAAACTTTTATATGAATAATTGAATGTAATTATTTGGTTCGTATAAGTGCGACTTTATTTGCGTTTAAGTAGGATAGAAATCTTTATAACGACAGAAAATAATATAATATTTTAAACGTATCACATACATGTATTATGTCAGATCAGACTTGAAACAAAATTTCAATGCTTGTACATATTTTTAGGCAGATCTTTCTTTACCTATATATTATTTAAATGAAATGAAATAATAATAAACTTTCAAATAAATACACACATTAAAAATTATCGGATAATCTGCACCAAGTATAATAGTAATTCTAAATTCTTTCATGCGTGACTGGGCAAAAATATAAATTTTGGACGGTACGACGACTTTGGTTTCAATAATAATACGAAATTGAGCATAAAAAATAAAATTATCATCGTGGTGTAGCTACTTATGTCTTTTGGGACTGTTGCGATTATACCCATGTATAGGCATATAAGGAGGTACAGGGTCCACCGGCAAACGACGATGCTCTAGCCTAATAGGTGGTGGTGGAGTTATGCTGTCAAAATCTTGGATAGGTGGATGCGGCGGAAGAGGTTTGGGATTTGCTCTAAATCCAATTTCATCCGCAGTAGGGCTTTTCTGCTTGTCTGGAATTTTGGGCGGTAGCAAGTCCGTTGATCTAGACCGCTCTGATGAAGACGAATTCCTGCTAGCTGCTCGTACTACCCCTTCACTTCCTTCTGATGCTTCCCCCTTATCCGCCATAGCTGCCATTGCTTCTGCTTTCATGCGAGCCTTTTCTTTCGCCCTGCGGTAGCGTGCCCTCTCCTTCTCGTGGATCATTTTAGCTAGCTCCCTATCCTGTGCCTCCAGAGCGAGCTGCTTGTCCCTTTCAGCTCTATCCAGCTCTTCTTGAAGTGCTCTCGCCACAGCCTGTAATCAAATAAACATAAGTTTCTATTTGAGTCCAATGATCACTTTTATTCCAGCCCATGCATTTTTTTTAAATTAAAGGATCATGGCTTTCATTATCCCTCTTGTAAGAGTCCGCACGTTGCCACTTTACGCATCTTGCCGCATCAATAAAACCGTTGACATTGCACCAGATTGATGACCGAGTGAGTATCTAGTCATGATATTTTTATAAAACATGCACTAAATAGACACCCAGTAATCGAGTCTGGGCTCTGATGAGAAGATGATTGGTACGACTAAGAATCCAACTTGGTTTGGGTGGTTGACGTCCAATGATGGAAACAGCCAGTTAATGGAGGCTCTACATTTTAATTATATAAATGAACAAAGTAAATTATTCCCTTACCGCATCTCTTTCTTCTTGAAATTTTCGCACGTCCTCTTCATCACAATCGTCCTGCGGAGGCTGTGGTGCAACTGCGTCATTGTTGTAGCAGGCACGGGATGGACCCGGTTCTTCCAAGGGTTTTGCCGCTCCTAGCAAAGGAGACTTGGTTCTTCTTAGGTGAGCAGTAGAAATGACTTCCGTTGTAACATGCTGGAAAAGCTCCTGTGGAGAAAGGGGCGGGGAGAGTGAGGAGGACTTTTCAGATCTATGACTTGGTGAATGAGACTGTTTCTTTGCCTTTGCCTCACTATCCTTCGATGCCAATATCTTTGCCAGCCTACCATCTTCTTCAGCTCTAAAATATTAATTTGAGGACATGTAAATAACCTCCATGCATTTCGTTGGGAATTATGGAGGCGACACGTCAAAATGAATATTATGAAACTTACTGCTTCTGTAAAACACTCAAGTGTTTGAGCCGTTCTTCCAAAGCTTGGAGTTCTTCCTGCCGTTGCGCTTCTCTTGCCCTTGGTGCATCCTCCCGAACAATAGCATTTCTAGTTCTGTTGGAGCTGTAATGCTGCGCAACTGAAATGAAAGTAAGAAAAAAATGATGTAGTTTGATGCTAATACAACAGCACGTGGCAGTCTGTTCTTAAAAGATGAACAAAAATGTGAATGGAAAAGTGCGTATGTATAATGCTATGTAATGTCAAAAAGGCGTCTGTTATCCAATGTCAAGGTCCAGTATATGCATATTTCGGCAGATAAACTAGCTACCCATATTGATGTGTGTGTAGTGTGTGTAATGTGCATGATGCATGAAATGAGATCTCGGTACATACATATACGTGAATTTAACAGCCTCATTGTATTCTAATAACTACAACTTACTTTCTTCATCCTGCAACCTATAGGCCAACGCCTCATCCTCCTGAACCGCCCATTTGCGCCTAACTGAAAAGATTCAGTTATAGATTTATGTTAAATATATTTTATGCAGCGAATATTTTAATTATTTATTTTCAGGAATGATAAAATAACTACAACCATTCAGAATATACATTCCAATGTTTTATTATTGGACTTACTATCCCGAACCCTTCCTAAAACCGTATCTGGATCAGTGCATAAATCGTCTTGTTCCTGCATAGCTGCCAACGATTAACCGTTTTCGGGCACAAAAATATGTATAAAGCGTGTGCGAGAACCAATAAGTAAAGTATTGTCAAACCACCACTCTATAACGACCACACAGCCTACCACTTTCTACTACTACTACTAATGAAAATGAAACTTTTTCAAACGGGCTTTGTGACAAAGTGACAAGTCTTTATGAAATGTGTATAAAAGTACAGTACAATAATAAAAACACTCGCCCCAGCACATTACTTTCGAGATTCATTGTTGAGATTATAATATTGTTTGTTGTGTGTGCATGCGAAATCTCTTCACAACATCACATAAAAATACTGCACTATAAGTTTTTTTTCATATGTGAATGAATAATATGTATATCCTGTATTGTTTCTCTGATACGATGCTTTTTTAACTCACAAAAGCCGCAAGTCATATAGTATGTTAACAAACTACGTTGATGCAGTAGTTGTTGATGATGAGTGAATATCGCAATAACACTTCCTCCCCCCAAAGTGAACAAATAGTATTCACTGCATATTATATTATAGCACTTTAAAAAATCTTAATGTTCGTGAGCCTTTTGACAGCAAGAGACAACGTAAGCTGTCTTTCTTTAGAGTACTTTTGAAATAGTTAAGGAAGTAATACGTCTCACAAATCAGTCTCAACTGTCTCCTCCTTCTCAAAGATAATACAGATACAGAAATCGAGAAAAAGAAAATGAGATCATTTTTAATACCCTTAACGAGTGCGTGGTGGTGGTGGTAGTCACTCAAAAGTCTGTGACGACTTGTCTGCTATGCACAGCATAGAATATAGCAAAAGAGGGGGAGAGTTTTTTTTCGCTCTTCTTGTCATATTAAATGTATTAATATCTGTAGAGGAATACTGACTGCGTGTAAGTGTGTAGACTAATAGTATGTATTAAAATACTGAATTGCACTCGCTGAAGTTAGAGAAAAAAAACTATTTTACTACTTGTGAAATAATAATACTTTTAACAGAGAAGCTTCTTCTTCTTCAATTATATTTCTCGTCACAGCTACTCAAGCTACCAATGACACTACACATTCTACAAAAACGGCAACGACTGCATTGCTTAAATAAATATTTAACACAATTAAACACAAAAAGACCGTATTAAAATGATGAGCAACAATTACAAGAATGGGAACTAGGACGGGAAACGAACTAACGCTTCCACCATCCTCTCACACTGCTCAACTGACTTGAAAAAAACCAAGCCACCAGAGTGAAGCTTCACTCACAAAATAGCTTCACTTCACCAAAAATATGTGGCATGTTGCTGCAGGCAAAACTAGACCTTCCTTTTTTCACCCCAAGCAGCATCAGCAACATTACATGCATTAGTAAATGATGCAAGTCAACCCTCTCAAACAACCAACTCCACACTCACCAACCACTACCATCATACCAGACTCGTCACATCATCAGATACGATGTGAGAGAAGTTAACAATACTGGCATTAACGATGATGTTACTTTTTCATGATGATGTACATACGAGATCCCCTCCACCAACTAATAATTCGTTATGTAAGATATATGTACTTATAAGTATAGTAAAATAGGGAGTCATATCGTTATACTACATTATATATTAATGCTTTATGTTATGCGTCTATTACAAATCGTAAAGAAACTTCTTATTACTCACCTATAATATATTATTATCACGAGAGTATATGAGTATATAGTGAGGGCTTCAGTGCAAGGGCTGTACATAATATATTTTTTCTCGTCAGTACTTTACAAAAGTAATAGCAATTACATTCCTGGTTTAACTTGTTGTAAATTGCTTTTATATAAGTCCTAAACCCACAAAGAAAACTTTTACATGTATGCATCATCATATACAGAGAGCCAAAATGACCCCTCGCTTGCTTCCTACCATACCATACTACAGACAATACCATGTATGTACAACTATTTCAGCATTTACTTCAACGATGATTTTTTTGTTGCGTTAACTAACAAAACTTATTCATCATGATCATCATCATCGTTTTTTTTCTCAACTAGATATTACTATCTATATGTAATCTTTCCATTTGTGTGAAGCTCAAAAACTGTCTCGCTCATAACAGCAGCAGCAGAAAATGAGTGTGGTGGCTCCTCTTCCCTATATATGCTCTCACAATGCACCATGTATTTTTCCTGTAAATGATTGAGTACATTGTACAACAACGCCAATAAAATCCTACCCTTCCACGCTGGCAAACAAAGTAAAATAATATATATAGAAAAGGTTTGCTTATTGTATAATAGTGTGTGTGGTAGGAAGAAGAGCGAAGCCAAAAGAAGAGGGTTAAAAAATAATATTCATGTGTATCCTTTTCGAACAATATAATACACGCTTCACATGAGAATCTACAGTAGTGGCTGCCTTTGGCTGTGCAACAGGCAGCCAACAAACACAGTCCACCATGGCAAAATGAAGAACTCATGATGACGATAATGATATATAGGAATCCACCAAAGGAACAATCATGATGATGTAGCAAAATAATAACTAATACTAATAACACCTCTCAAGACTAAGCCTTGTAAGTTGCAACTTCTTTTTGGCTAAAAAAAATGCCAACTTGATTTCTTTACCATATCTTCTATAATATATTATATACATGTGAGCATTATATATAGTATACCTACGCTATAACACCCGCTAAGACAACTTCTTCTTGCCATGTCTATCATCTCCAAACTGAGGAATGAATATAAAAGTTTTTTTATAGCATTTTTTACATCACTCATCCACATTGGGATGCATTAAAATAAAATATAGCGTCTCGCGTAATATGTAAAGTAACGTAAAACAGAGGATTTCATGAGAGCTATCCAAAATTATATGCGTTCCGTTTTGTCTGAGCAACAGGCAGGCTCAGAGAGAGAGAGAGAAGCAACAAGTATGTGTGGAGAACGTATTGGATGTACAGGTCGGTGAGATGTTTGTTGGATTTGGTGGCGACTTTTTTTGTGCTTTAGTTGTCCTATGTATGATTTACATTATTCAGATTCAGACGCATGGAATATGGAATAAATGATAAAAAACATAACAAAACTATAGAAAAAGACGAGAAAAAAATGCCGTGAGGCAAAATAAGTATGATCATCATGATGATCACATTTTAAAGCTATTTTTCCTTCTATGGCTTACTGAAACATATATCCCACTTGATCTATTCATAGAAAGATATTATATAGAACAAAAAATAGCGCTTACTATTATTCTTATTACTTGTGTTAACAGCGGCTCTGCTCTGCGGCAACAATTTTTTTTTATCGTGGAGCTGCTGGTAAAGTAGATGTAATATTGATGTTAGTTTATATTAAAATGTAATGCCCAGTACAATATATATTTATGCATAATAATAATGATGGTAATGCACACCTCTGCTCACAATGTCAGTATGTAATGCCATGAATAGTTAAGTAGAATGAATAGAATAGTTGTGTATTCAAATTGCTATTTGGTGTACCTCCACCACCAAATCATCATCATCGCCAGACTTGATAATATGCTTAATATGCATAATATTAGTATCAATATCAATCTCCCTTTCACCTTTTGTGAAAAATATCCTTTATCACAAGATATACTGCATACTCATATAAAATGTTCTCGTACTGTATGTAAAATAGAATTAGTGAAATATGTACGTTTCATAATAATGAGATTATAAAACAATCTAAAAATCTAATGTTACACTCAAACAAGCAAGGCAACTATAAAAAAAATAGAAAAAGCCTATATAGACTTGTGGAAAATGTAGTTACAAAATGAAGGGAAAAAATTCACCGAAATGCCGCTTCATACTCTATATGCATAATACTTTGAAACGATAATTTTTTATTCTTCTCGTCTTCATTTTGCTTTGTGGTGGGTAGGTTCCGAATGAAAATGTACCTTTTTATTGTGCATTGTGCATAACAAGCCATTCGTACTTTATTTGCTTCGTATATTTCTTTTGCATTTCAAGTTGGTCGTCTTCTTGTGAAAAAGAATAAAACTGCAAAACGCTCTATTACACACGCATTCCGAATCCCATGCATAACATTTTTTACCTGAAGGTGTATAATATGTGTTTAAGAAGAATACTAGGTACCTAAATACTTTGCATCTACACTTCACAACAACAAGTCTCTTTCTACCAAATAATAAAAAAAAAGAACCAGCCGTCATTTATGGATGGAACAGCGAGCGAATGAATTTTATTACTTTTAAGTTTCAACAAAGTTTTTTTTCTACTTACTTCTCGCGTTGCTTTTTATGTAAAGGTAAAAATCATAAACCTTCTTTTTCTTCCAACGAACGAGCAACGCAAGGTAAGAAAAAATGCTATGAAGAAGCCACCCCTCTTGTTTTTTTTCTTTCTCCCACCTAGCAATTCTCTACCTCTTCTCAACCGACAACGGTTACATGTATGTACACCTTTTCAAGATGCCAGCTTTTTACCTTCCCTTCTTCCATTTTAGAGTAGCATGGATGGATGGAAAGAAGGTAGGCACCTTTTTCCCCTTCTTCTATCATAATAATAATCTTATTCTCTCTCGGTGTCTCTTCTATCTGCATCCCCCATTTCTTGTTCCATGATGCCATTGTAAAAATATATATTATTCTCTCCACACCATCTAATTCTACTACCTACGGACTTAATGCAGAATGCAGGGAATACGGTGATGATGATGTAGAAACAAGTCGAATGTACCTATTATGCACATACGGTATGATACCCGTCAGGAAAAATAAATTTTTTTTATCTCAAATCTATTCATGTACCCAAAAAATGTTCAGGTGAGATTATTAATACATCGTGTATATTATGTGCTTTTGCTTCTTTTTTTCTATTGAACCAATCAACGAACATCCAACTTTGAAGAATAATCATCATAATATCATCCCTAAATTCCAAAGAAGTGTATCTTTGAATCCCTCTCTATTTCTCATTGAGTCTACCTTTTTCCGATTCTCACGTAAAGATCCTTTTTTCCTAATGACTAACGGACAAATCAGAAAAGTTTTTCCATTTTGTCTGAGGGGAAGAAGACATCTTTACCCAGAAAGAATGAAGAATGCAGTCAACTGATTTTCATTCCCCCTTATTTCTTTTAGAAAAAATGATTACCGTGTTTTTTCTCTTTTTTACCCTCCAGAATTCCAGAGAATGCAACCTTCCCAAGCTATTGTATTTTCGTTTCATTTTATCTGTATTATTATTATTATGTAAGAAAACAATGCAATGAAGCTTTCGGAAAGGCAACTACCTGAATCGCTATTTCAACTTACTGTTCACTACTTACTACCTATGCTGCAGTATTTTGCCCTATCATTATGACAGATTTTTGACCGTTGAGGAAATAAAAATCGAGATTTATCCCTAATCACTTCCCATTTATAACGTTACTTCTTAGACAGAAGATAAGGTTAATATTCTGTGGCCGACATATGAAAACTAATTTTGGAAGGGATTTATATACCCGTCATCTCAACAGGCTACTAGCTTCTAATACCCTGTGTTGAAGCTATGACGTAGGTAAAGTAAAATGCATCAATGTTTTGTGAGAGAAGACGCGGGACAAGCTTCTCACCTTTTCTTGTTCTACTTATTATTGCTGTGTTCCAGGTGTGCTCATGAGAAAGCAGAATAATGCAAAGAGAGGAAAATTGCTTGCGAGGGATTTTTCTTCTGCTCACCGGTTTTTGACGGTTGAAATGAACACACAACAACGCAAGTTCTTTAGAAATAAGTACCTAGCAGCTTAGTAGCATTCTTATTTCATTTTCAAGAAGAACTAGAGAAGCCCCGTTTTGTAAAATGCACACACGGCAATGTTTTCACGGACGGTCGGGTATAGGCATCTTATTCTTATCATATATTTTATTTTATTTCAACTTTTCCCATGAAACTAGGGACGCTAAAAACTACAAACAAGCATTTTCTGCCCTAGATGCATAATACATGCTAAAAATACTCGGATGCTCTCTTTCTCTGCCTCGCCTCACCATCTGTCACATCACATGTTAACTTGCTTGCTTGCACGAATGATCTATGAAACATAATCCGCTTGCAAACTGTCAGAAATTTTTCTTGCAAGTAAAAACTGAAGCTCCTTGCCCTTTTCATGTTTTTTTTTGGTATGAGTTCTTTTTATGACATGCAAATTTCCTTTATAACGCTGCATACAGCTTGTTCGATTCAAATTACAAAGGTATCAAGAAATCCACCGGAAAAGGCTTTTGTACAAATACGCAAATTCTAAGACGGTGACCTTATTTGATATGCAGCGGCGATGCTGTTGTTTTAAGTGATGCTCATGAAACAACTAGAAACGTTTAATGTGTGGTGTATAAATAGAAAAAAATTATGCGTATACCTACCTGTGAAGCGTAGTATTTATGAAAACATTTTACTTGCCTCCATTCTGATGAAGCTTATTGTGTGTTCTCATGCCTATGTCCTATAAACTGAGAAAATGATATGCATACTAATGGTTAATGACTGATACAGATGATGCTGATTATAATGATAACTAAACTGTTGACAGTGAGCCACTGATATAATTTTTTAACAGCGGTCTCGTCGTATCGTCATCATAAATGATAAAAAGTAAAAGTAGCCTCTTTAAAAATAACATGAAAACATATGAAGCACCTACTCCACCACTTGGAACGAATTGAAATATCTTTTATGAATCAATGTACTTAAATGCGCTTGGATAACCTTTCATTTATGCGTATACATACATAAGATAATTTATAATATGCTTAGAATATCATATCAGAATTAATGAATGCTAGGGTTTCCTACTACTAATCCGTTCCAATCTGCTTATCTTTTTTAACAGAGGCTTAAACTGACAGAAAGTAAGGATTAAATCAATGCGTAATGATTAGTGGAAAGCTGTTTAAACGCACCGGTGAAATCGATTCTATATTATGTGTAGGCCAGCTATGGCAAAGTACATACATACATACCCATGCAAAATCTCTAGCCGTCTATATAGACAATTGACAGGTTAGTCACCATTAAATTGTTCAACTGTCAAAATAAGTTGTGCTGCAGGTAGACGTATGCAAATAGTAACAGTGAAGAGAAAAGAGTAGGTTAGGATTATAGGATAGTGAAGGTAGAAGATTTAAAGTAAAAATATTCGCTTACCTGCAAATTATACTGCTTCTAATCCCGGTAGAGAGAACTTGGACCGATAACTCTACTGAATTGTAGGGTGGAATGTTGAATCCTGTTCCCAAAAATGAATGAAATTCCGAACTATATGCAAAGTTGTAGAAGCAACGGAGCAAGAAACGGAACTGAACTAGACGGTAGAAAACACGATGATTTTCACAAGTTGTCCGAGTCCCGGTGTGTGCCCAAGCCCTTCTCTCAATTTCCAAATATCGGCATCATAGGGTAATGCATGCCGATATGGGGATGCATAGTGGGTTCTTCTTTGATGTAAGCTTGAGAGCAAGCCGGTGCCAATGGCTTTTTATTCCCTCAGGCGTGGCGGCGACAAGAGAGCATCCTCCATCCTTGCCATGATTTCACTGGAGATTCAAGTAGACAATCCAGCCATCAAGATCCACCTTCCTGCAACAGCGAGCTGCTAACCGGCAACAAGTTGTTGGTGGCAGAGAACGTAGCACGTTCCACAAAAGGGATATCTACGTGCATCGAGCTGATGTGGCCGTGGCTCTGTCGTCGGTGTAAAACCGGGGAACGCAACAAGCCAGCCATTCTTGAGTTTATTGTTTCTTCTGGGAAAAGCTCCGTTTCACTCAGTTTCCAGTTATTTCACACACTGCTAATAAACAAAATCAACAAAATGAAAAAAAAAACAAAATTAGAGAAAAGTCTCACGAATAACTGAAATAAAATCCAATACACAGAGGCATCTAAAGATGTCTTAATAATTGTATTTATTTTTAAATCATTTTTCGGTTCTGAATAATTCAAAATATCAATAGCAGTTTTACTAAAGCTATTATTAGTTTACTTACCTTGTTTTGTTTAGTTATCCACTGCAAATATTAAGTAAAACGCTTATTTAGTTAAATACGATGCGTTGCAGGGAAAATAGCCAGTACTTGTGATCGCAATGATCCGGATAGACTGACTGCAGAAGGATCTTTTGAGAAAAATATCGTTTTCTTATGAACCCTATTTCTTGAACTGACCAAGCCACCGCAACCGACGCTATCTCGGCATGGAATGACCCTGAGGCGATTCTTTGTAGCGTATATTGTTAAGATATTGATACTTGCTAGGTAGATGTAGATGTACTGTCGTACACACAGGGAAACAGCAAACGGCGAGTTTACTGAAGAACAATAAAAGATTGTCTGTTCTGTTCCATCGTCAACTCATCCATTCCCGTCAGACACCACAGAAGTAAGTATATCATATCCATGCATGCATTTCATACAAAAATGCTACAGAGGCATTAAACGTAAATATGTGTGTAAGAAAAATAGCATAGTCTGGCCAGGATGCTTGCCCATCCTACTTTCATCATTTCTATAAACGCGAAAAGGCTATCCATGAAATGAAAATCAGTATTTTTTTCACAATCCACTGTACAATTATACTAAACTATGAAGCGCTTTTTATGGCTTAAAAGTTTTGTTGCTGCTATGTATGCTGTATAGGTATATCATCAAGTATATTATACAGAGTGAAGAGACATGCTACTCACGTTTATAACTTCCAACATCCAACGCTCTATATTCACCCGCAGAGAGTGAAACCAGCTTCAATAAAACTGGCTAAGCAATTCTCAAACTTGCACGCAAGTGCGGAGTAGAAAATACACACACCGCACCGATGTATTGCTATTGACATGAACTCCTCACCATACAAAATCATAAGTTTCCGCTCGTTTACACACGCCCTATTTTTTCGCTTGTTTTTTGCTTTTCTTAAGGTCAAGAGATCACGAGACCATCTTCATTGAAATCCTCGACATCGAAAACCCCCATGTCATAAGTTTCAGCTGGCTAACACACGTCTGTATACGTTTGACCCTATACCTCAGGG
>JAQIXW010003734.1:0-12654 GCA_034700685.1 Willowsia buskii | reverse complement strand
AATCCTTGGTCAAATTTTGGATTGCTTGTTTCTTTGTTCCGGAAGGCATATCGTAAATTCTGTAAGTCATAAGTTCATTGATGACCACTTCAATAACGCTATCTATCTACTATCCAAATGAAAATCGGTTTAATTTTTTAACAACGAATTTTACTGGAGGAAACTGTTATAGTTAAAATGGCAAAAATGTATGTGACATAATATGAGTGATTTATGTTTCTGTTTCTTTCTTCCTCGCAGATTACGGGTTTTCGAGAGACCTCCGTCGGTCCTTATTTTACCCAACTGTAATTACAAATTATCGCTGTTGGCGCTGTTGGCTGTCTTTGTCAGTAACTGGTCACCGCACCGGTTGCCGGTGTTTTTGCATTAGGCGTTGTTGGGGTGGGCATTTGTATGCTGACTGGGACGTCTCATTGGATCACTGGTCATCATTAAACTTTCAAAATGACGAAAATTGATAAGTCGTATTTGGAGAAGCTAGGCGAGATTTTATATGATGAGAAAAAGGCGGTAAGGAAGGTTTCTATTGTGTTATTTATGCTAATTATTTAATTATCTTTCAAACCCCGAAAAATTGTTTTACATCAAACGGCGACATCCACAAAGTAATGGTTAAATTTTCAGTGCTTGTTAGAGACTGGAGAGAATCTCGTTTTAGTTCATTTACAAATCAACTTTGTCTTGTGTAGGAGCGAGATTAGTTTTCTGTTTCTAATTTAAACTAATTTGCTTTTTTTATTCCTTACAACTTACATGGGATTGGATAGTAAAATATCGTTTCAAATTTGTTGCAGATGAATTACAAGACTGTGAGCATTGCCATTGGAGTGCATGTTAACATTGCAAAACAGTGAGTCTCGTTCTATCAGTTATTTTACTCATTATTTTCAACGAAAATACAGCGTATGTACATATATTGGATGTATTGATATGAAGTTTAAACTTAATTATTGTATTTTTCTGGCAATCCAATCAGAATGATGTACCATATGTACAAATCAGCAAAGTCAGAAGGTAAACAGATATATGCAACATATTACGTCAGTGGAATGGTACCAAGGAGGGTCTTAACGAACTCTGGAAGTAACGGACAGGGAAGGAATGGTGATGACAGTACTTCAGAACAACCACCAATGGACCATCTAGAAGCGTATCTCGTGTCCATATGCAGAGAAAAGGATCTTGAGGATATAAAATCGAAATACACCAAAATATTCTCTGTACACATTTATTCATTGAGTAGTTTTGCAATTGAAAATTCTGACGTGCTTGAAAATTTGGTTGAATATCCCTTGAGAGACAATGAAGGTCGTACACCTGTTGAGTATGTATTTTTACCCCAATTTAATCGTTAAAATCATGTATATGTATGTGTAGGTATTTATTTTTATCTCATGTTATTATTGTGTTGTGTTCCCTTTACAGTTTTGGACCTATTATTTCCTCTGCATCTCAAAAACTGAAGGAAACTAGCAAAATTACTCGTATCGTTCCGAATCCCAACATTTTATCCAAATCTAAAAGTGATCAAGTCAATAAAGGCATGAATTTTAGTAAAACACCGGAAACGACAAACGGACTGTCGAATAATGGCAACGGAAGTACAGAAGATTCACAGGAAATTAAATCACAGCAGAAACTGGCTAAACCAGCGACGATTGAAAAGAAGGATGGAAATCGATTAAAGTCCATGTTCGCTACTGCTTCGTCGAAACCGAAGTCACAACCCAAGAAATCTGAAAGCGTAAAACCTGATATTAGAAAAGCCAAAGAAGACCCCAAAGTTGATACGAAAGGTAAGTAATTTTAATTTAACCTTAAACTTGTTGAGTTTTCATAAAGTATATATTGTATATTTAAAACTCCATGCTTTTATCAAAATTTACCAGCAGAAAGTAAGTCTGTTTCAAGCCGATCAAAAGATAAGGAAACACGGAAAAGAAAAAGGATTCGGGATGTTCTATCATCAGATTCTGAAGAGGATGAAAAGATCTCTGAAAATGAAGAAGGTGCTTATCCCTAAACAAAATGTTTTAACAAATGGGTTCTAATTTAAATGGCTACTAGGCTAATGGGTTATGGTTAATGCATAATATGTAACTTCATTTAATGTAGATTCCTCAAGTGAGTCCACCATTCCACGCAAGCGCATTCAGATAGAATCAGATTCTGATGACGACTTTAAGGAAACTCCCAAGACAAAGGCAGATGACCCACCGTCAAGTGATACCAAAAACGCAGTTCCAGGGCGCAAACGTGTAGCAAAGATGGTTTCTAAGACTTACGTGAACAAAGACGGATATTTAGGTAAACATTTTTCATGTCAATTATAATTTTTACTGAATCACATGATGTAGCATTTAGAAACTTGATCGACAAAGACCTAAGTTTTTATTGTATTACTTGCAGTAACCACTAAGGAGCAAGTCATGGTCTCTGAAGATGAGGATGATCAGGGGGACAAGAAAGAGTCTAAGAGACTAGACTTGGCAACATCGAAATCATCATCCAACGAATCTGCATCAAAGAAACCAACTGACGCAACACCTTTAAAATCGAATTCATCAGGAAAAACTGCCGGTGGAAAAACGAAGCAACCTTCCTTAATGTCTTTTTTCCAAAAGAAATAGTGTAAAAAAAATCAATCCAAAGGATTTCGAATATCAAATCCATTTTATATTGTTTACTGCAAAAAAAAAAAAAAAAACAATAACTACTGTAAAATAAAAATACATTTATTTTGATTGTGTTATTTAAATACAGAGTGCCAGTTTTTGAGTAAATATGAATTATTATTGCAATATTATGTTGTTGACCAGATCCGATCTAAATTCTCAATCGTCGCATTCTTGCGCACCCAACCTTTGAACATAATAAACTGTGAATTCTACAATTACAAATTATATTTGAATAAGCGACAGGTGTTCATTAAACAAAGTTTGACGTTTTGTATCTTCTTTTTTATTTTATGT
The DNA here is from genome assembly GCA_034700685.1 of Willowsia buskii. Classification (NCBI taxonomy): domain Eukaryota; kingdom Metazoa; phylum Arthropoda; class Collembola; order Entomobryomorpha; family Entomobryidae; genus Willowsia; species Willowsia buskii. The sequence goes on along the minus strand of JAQIXW010003734.1, from coordinate 9,679 downwards.
ATTCAAGTTCACATACGAACTTACGCGATGTGCATAGGTATGTACAAAGTATAGCATTTTTCAAAAAATAAAGGTATCAAGTTTAAATAAATATGATTCGTAAATAGGTACACAATACTAGTTCCTGTTACAGACGTAAACTTACCATGTAGCACATTTAATAAATTTATAGCAACATGTATTACAATGAATCACGACTCACGACAGCCTCAAGATGAAAGGGGAATGGGAATATTCAATAAGTAATGCTGACTTAAATATGTACTGCTACTTGTCGTTTTATGTTCCAAATAATACCATACATTTTAATACAGTTCCTTTTTTGAACTGGTGTTGCACTTTCCCTTTCTTCTTTTGTTACAAATGAGGAATGTAAAATTTCCTATTCTTCCAGCCAACCTTTATAAATTGTATGCAAACAAGATTTTATTTATAGTTTAATCATTTGTCATGTTTTGTACATGTACTAATAATTCAAGAAAATAATGGTAGTAGAGAGTAGAGCAAGTCACTTGACGTATTTTAGAGGAAGGGTTCTACTTATACATTTGGTGTTATGAGGGTTTGTGGTTCTGCGGATGATGGAATCTATAGCGAACAAAAGTACTTTTATGATATATGGTTACTTAACCATACATCATAAACCACCGTTGCATAGACTGAAGTGTGATGCCACGGCCACGATGATGCATAGCAATAGATGTAAAAGTTTGAAATTACAAGGGTATTGCTATAGTATAGTTAATATGCATATCTATCGAGTCAAAATTAAAAATTTCAACATTATTTGTAAATAAAAATATTATAGCTCGTGCTTCACTACGGCAATTCATAGATATTTCTTCTCTCTGGTGAACTGAATCATTTTGAATATATACACAGATAAAGCTTACCCTTAGTAACCCTGAGCGAGATTCCTCTCAAATCTGCATGCTAAGGCTTCCAGTAGTAGCTTGTATATTTTAAAAAGTGTGAAGTAAATATACTTTCAGCACATTTCATAGAGATAGACATTATGATTGTTGTGTTATCTTATACCCATCTAATATGATATCCAGTGTGCACAGCACCGACGAGCCACGAGCCAAATATTACACGGTGTTTGTTAATTGACATATGTGTTAGTTTTCCATGATATTTTTGATTTATAAATACGTATAAGCCCATATTATGTCAATTTAACTTGGTACATATACTATACATAGATCAATAGATCTCTTAATTCATTAGCAAGCATATTTCGTGGGGTATCATGAGATAGAGTCATTCCATTGACGTGACGTAAACTCATTATGACTCATGATAATCAAAGTCGATTCTCAATCCACTCTAAAAGGTGGTGGTGGTGGGCTGAACGTTTCTTTCTTGTGTGAGTAGCAGTTAAGTTTGATTTGAAGTATTCCACATTTTTATGCATATATACATACATAATGTAATGTACGATTCGCTGTGGAATAATTTAATTCAAAACCTGCTTCAGTTTAGGCTGGAACGTAGGCTGCAGTTGTTGCTTTAGAGACGATAAGTGCTAACACTCTCTGCGTCTAACCCCATGCATATCCACTCCTTCCCCTTTAGTCTCGCAAAGCCGCATGGTCTTAAATTTTCGTTCAGTAAAATATACTACGATTATATCCTTATTATAATATTATATAAGTCTAACTGAAATATAAAATAATAATACGTCAATGAGAATGTTATGTTCAAATTTAATTTACAGCATTGCTTCAAAAGAAAAGTCATGCCACGCAACAGGCAGTAACATCGGAGGTGGGGCGCACATTGCACATCATCATTTCAAATATCGAGCAGAGTTAATGCATCTTTTTGGTAAAATCCTTATGCGTAGTTCATAACACAACCGTAAATAATCAGTCCTTTACAAAAACGTAAAATACAACATACCATTTATTGGCAATGTTTTTTTTCGCAATTTTCAATAAACAACAAAATATTGATGTCTGCCTTCACTTTACACTTTATTAAAAGACATGGCCTATATTCCATCTGCATAATAAAAATGGACAATTTTATTGTGAAAACGTGCATACTTCGTTTGGGCACCTCAAAATTTTTCAATTACTAGGACCTGCCTTTGCTTTTATTAGACAATATAAGAGCTTAAACGCACGTTGCATGCATTATAAGAAGTACTCGACTTGTGTACTTGTGTTACCTGTAGTAATACTACACCGTATGCACATGCACCTCAATGCACCCGGAACTTAATCCAGCGTTTTGCTGGTTTCCTATACTTTACATTTATGCGACAAATAATTAAATTATAAAGCATATTATAATAATATGCTGCTTAGTAAATGTCCTAATAGTGGAACGCAATGCAATTAGGTTAGGATTAAGATGCATATCATACAAAGTTGATACGGTTTTGCTGTATTGAATGTCAGATACCTTTAATAGGTTTTCATTAAGTATTTACTGTTCTTTCCTGTGATAAACACGCTCTCCTTGAGATAAGTTTGTGAAGTCTCAGTGAGCGCTCCAGACTTAATATGCGAATACTACAACGAACCATACACCTTTTCTCCAACTTTTTCTCTCGACGAGTGAATTTCTCCATATTTTTGTCATTTGTCGCTCCTACAATTGTGAACGTTTGACGGGCCTTCACATCACTAAAGTCTTCCGTGGTGATGTAGTTGGTTTGAAATTGGATGATTTCTCCATCCTTCAAGGTCCACTCGTGCAAGTCAACCTGGGGTTCAGCGTTCTTTCGTAGCTTGACGAAGCCAAACTTGATTAATTCTGTCCCGTTCGAGTTAAAACCCTGCGCTCTGTATGCTGTGACATCTTGCTTACCTGACACACACATCCTTAATCCTTCCGTTGGCGTATCTGTTGTAGTTATAAAACAGCATACAAAATTCAGCAGGTACTTATTACTTCATACTTTGTGGCAACACGGGCAAATGCTCCGCTTGGAACATTATAATGCATTATCTGATAATTGGATTTTAAAATTTAACACACCATTGTTCATTGCAAGAGTACAAATTGGACAACAGTGACCTTCCACTTTCACAGGCTTGGCACATGGCATGTCCTTTCTGGGTTGACATTTCAGCCTGCCACAATCGATTTGCCCTCTTATGCATTTACATACAACGCACTCCATAGTACCGAATGGACCAATCACTGGGTGCCAGGTTGTTCCATGCATGTAAAATCTTTTCAGTCAAATATTTATAATTTTAGTTTCAAGTGCTGTGCAAAAATAGTTTACTCAGTTTCAATTTACAAAGCCAGGGAAAACAAGGGTTTCCATTATAGCTTTAAATTGTAACTGTGAAGCAAGCCTTGTTTAGAGAGCGCTTCTTTATTTATGCACCTTCCAGCTGAAATGCAGTCTTCATTCTGCCTTCCTCTCTCCCGTTGACTGGAATTCCCATTGCCCATCCCGTGTTCCTTGAAGGAAATTGTGCTTTCAGAAACGATTGTAGACTGCCCCAATGTCGGTCTATGAATTTCATCATTGAAACGATCTCTGGTGGATTCACGCCGGTTGTTGAGATGATCATTTCGGTTTTCGGATCTTTCATTCTTACTCGTTGCTCTCCACGCTGAAAACAGTTTCAACAATATATTTTCTTAATCAGATTGAATACAAATCTTTCCCTGAAATACTAGTACTTTTAGAATGTGTCATGCCATGCATCTTTGCGATAATCAACGAGTAGACAACAAACCATGCTGTCATTGCTATCTAACGTAGAGATACGTAGAAAGTTTTTGTTGTCATTCCGTTAGGTATTGGTTTGTAAATCGTGAAAACACTAAATTTTTTAGCTATTGAGGGAGCAAGCTAACATTGCATCAGACACGTGCTATCAACGATAATAAAACATTCCACTTCCCTAAAAGCATGTATCTATACTTGTACTTTTGACTTTGGTTGCAAGCCAAGCGAAAGGGTATTGGGTACACACCGTGCAAACCCGATTTTTCCAAAAGGCTACCGTATAGTATCTCAATAAGTTCTCACTGATGACAGTGGCGCTTAAAACTTGAATGCCAAAAGTCTATCCGTATTAGATTTTTTCCGGGTTCCACTGTAAAAATAATTGTTGTGATACTTACACCCGATTATGAACATATTTATGTAGTCCAACTCAACTAAATGAGTGGTCACTTAAACACAAACGTGACTTACTTAACTTACTACATAGGAAACAGTCCATCTGATTATCATCGAATCTTACGATAGTATTCTAGCTTGCTATGATAGTATATGATAAGAAACATTGTCAGTTTTAGCTACGATGGTAAGATTGTGAACTGCTGTATAATTAATAATTATGTACGAAAGTTAATAAAGGCATAATTGAGTAATGAGTTTAATAGACAGAATGCGCGATTTGTACTGTATTAAAATGCGGTAATTTAGCTGGTTCTGTATACCAACGTGTCTCACATATTGGTCTCGTGATAAATTCTTATGAATTTTTAGATATAAATTCATACATTTCCAGCTTGTCTTGTGAATAGCATCAAAAAAATTCGAGATGTTTGCTTATTCGATTCGGTGAAAACTTGACAATGATTGAAATGAGTAAAATCATTATGGAGAGGACTTTTCCCAATACTACTAGTATGTATTGTTTATACAACACAAGGAACTTTGTGAAAGAAGTTCCTTGGATAATTCTGGAAGTTGAAAATTCAACTCTGTTTTCTGTCATTTCATAAACCCTACACTAACTCGATAAAAGCAGTAGAACTCAAAACTAGAATGTTATAAATTCCGAAAATTCAAACTAAAATAATTAATTGCAATAGTAAGTATAATGCAGCTGGGTTAAAAGTTCAAAATGTACATTGCCGGAAAAAACATTTTGCTACATAGGAAGAGGAAGTAAATGGTGAAATTTCGTGATAGACAAACAGATACAAGCTATTCATCGAGAATATGTTAACGCTTCATTAAATCTAGAGCTGATGTATGTGCATACACCCACTTAAGTCGTACGTTAGTTGCATAGGTATTGCTAAAAAATGTCTATTTATACTTTCCACATGCACTGTATTTAGAGTTAACAAAATATTGGACTTATGGAGTAAAGTTATTTATTTGGCTATATATACTGGCTGTGAAAATACAGGAGCTTTTCCGTCAAGGAATGTACATATACCTAAACTTGGTCATAATAGTCTTTGTCAAAGCTAAGCTTGTTTTTTCACGTTAACGGCAGGAATGATACTGGTTACCTACATAAAATACAACGGAACCGTTTTTACTTGTCGACTGCAATGAATCGAAATCAATTACATTTACATGCACATCACAACAACAGAGTACAAGCATTTTATCGGGAAGCGTTCGTTTCCTAACTTTGCCAGTAAGTTATCCCTTCATTTAGACTGATCTTGAGACAACACTTTTATGCAACAATAGGCCCATGCGTGTATGTATCGACATATTATAAAATAAAATTGTAATCATACTGGATAGTATATAAAAAGGATCAGGAGAAATACGTATAGAGTTTTGGTTACCATCTTCATGAAACTTGATACACAAACAACAACATGCGGGGGTGGATGAGTGTGTGTGTATTCTATCTACCCAGCTTCCATACAATAAAGACAGAAAAGCAATCAATCTTATATTACAGAAGCTGGAGAATTAATGGAATGGATTGATTCACTTCCATGTGCATTGAATGCAATAAAAATACTTTTCTGGATCATTAAAAAACAAGTGCGCAATCCCATTGAAAATGATCGTGGTGATGACTAAAGTTTATGCAATTTCCAGCGAAGGGTATCCAAAGGCGAATATCAATGAAGAGATACATATAGGATCGGCTTAGAGCAACTTTCGTTATTAAAAAGACATAAACTCTAGTCATGTGCTGGAGCCTACTATACAGTCTGGAGTGGACTTGACTGATGTAGTGGAGAATATGGAACACATAATGTGTATACAGAACACTGTACTCTGTTTATTTTTTGCTCGCTATTTCATTCCCCTCCTCTCGCGATCGCCGGCAGTCTAGCTCAGTCTATTGTCATTTTTATCCAGGTATATACAGACGCCACATGTATATTATATTCTTCTGTAAGATTTCAATTTGCAAATTGTGTGGACGTGCTTCAACATTAAAGTTTACACAAGAGCAAGAAAGCTAATATGTATAGGCTGTTTTTCTATCGAATCAAGTATGTATTTGTACATGATATCTTCTTGTGGTTGCATTAAGTGGTTCCAACGCCTTCAATATGTGAAGAAAGGCACGACTTACTGGCAATATCTTTTGAGTGATTTAGGATTATTTAAATCATCCCTAGGCATGTACATCAGGAAGTATGTGATATACTTGAATGAAAGTAGACAATGTAACAAACACTATTTTTATCATTGGCAACACAATGTACTGTAGCAAAAACAGGAAGAGCTCAATGTCATCACTTTCACCGTCAATTGGAAACACTTTTTCAATATCAAGTTTCGCAAAAAAAACATGAACAACGGAATTACGTGGTGAGTGGGTGACTCATCACACCAGCAGATACCGATAAGCGTACTTTCTCGCCCACACAATATTACTAAAAGCTCGTGATTTGGGAGCATGGATTCCAATGTCAGTTTTATTGGAATCGTCTACTACTTGTAAACATCGTTTCAAACTTTTCATGTACAAAAGCACAAGAATGTAATGAAAATAAAGGCTTATTCAGGATTAGGATGACAGGAATGGAAAATGTTATAATGAATATTAAGATGCATATCTATCACTTATCAGAATCGTTCATTGTTATAATTTTTGAAGATATATCCTAAGGGAAAAAACAAGCGAACAATGGCCGATTGCTATTATATCTGTATGTAGTGAAGTAGAATTAAAGTAAAAGGTAATGTTTGTAACGGCCTAGCCTTGGTTTATCCTTGTCATACTTCTAAAATTACTTTATGTTTATCCATGAGTGCATGCGTGTGAGGGCCTTTTTTCATTTGGCTTTACTTTCACTATTATTATTTCACTTAAAGCAACCTACACAATAAAAAAAAACTCTGTTAGTAAATATAGTACACTGTTGTTAGTACTCAGAAATACCTACACAAACTACTGCAAATGAAGGCAGTAAATTTTTGAACTACCAAAGTACAAAAAAGAAAACTCGCACGTGTAAAGTTTGGGTTTGGGATAATGGTTTTTAAAAATCTATCATAATTGGATTATTTTTTTGTATTGATCGCGATGCCAAGTATTTACAGATATGTATATTATGTGAGCTGTATCAAAAAACACCTACCTGAGCATTTTTGACAACACGTATCAGTACTGGCAGCAAAGCTTATCCCAGAAGATATCAAAGATGACTGCTCGGACTCGCCATTTGAGTTGCATTTCATTGTAGCACAAGACTTCATAGTGCATAGAACCATGCCGTTCTGTTTTTTGCAAATGAGTGAACACAAGATTTTATATTTTGAAGGTATTAATGAGCTTTAAGGCTAAATTAAACTCACTTACCTGACATATACACTGCATGCACTGATCCGCCATAGAAATTGGTAAGCCAGATACATTAGCAGTAAAAGATTCGCCATCTTTATATATTTTCCCCTGGTGCAAGCAGGATACAAAATCTCCGTCCTCATCTTCCTCTTCTCCTGAGTCAGTGTCAGATGAGGTCATTCCTAGACTTGGATTTCCATGCGAGAACTGGCCACTTTGAGAAGAATCCGAGTCTGATATTTTTGGTGTTTTCATGTTAAATACAAATGAATGCGTGATTTTCTTTTGTTTCATGCTACATCTATATAAAATGTTTTCTGATAAAATGTGCCTCAGCCGTATTATGCTTTACAAGCAAACATTATAAAGTCTTACTTTCTTCGCAAACTTTGCAGCATGGATGTTGAAGACTGGCTGGACGATCCGGATTACAGTCAGTGGGACATTCCTCTTTTGTACAGTTTTTACTTCCCGTCTGAAAAGTAAAAATAACGCTTATGCTGTGGTCATGTAATAAACAGCATCATAGAATTCGTAACTTCTCGCTGAATTTGAGTTTTGAGTATTTACTCACCGGTAAGCAAGTACATATAACACAGTAAGCTCCGTAAGATTGTGATGATGTAGGATACCAAACATCTCCTGGTGAGTATTCCTTATCTCTGAACGTACAGTAGGGTTTTTGACTGATGGATTGTTGTTGCGATTGCGATGCATATCCTATGCAAAAAAGTGACAACAATCTCATTAATAAAAAATGGAATAAATAATTGATTCACCTTTTACTTGTTCGTGATAATATGCACTTGTCGTTAGTTATTGTGTTGCACCAAACATTTTCAGTTTATGTATTTGTACCCACTGACTAGCTGAATGTGCAGTAAAATTTATAATGATAGGAATAAAGTAAGCATTGTGTGTGTTTTCATCTACGTTCAAGCTTGAGCTCCCACCCAGAAGCGAGAAATTATTGTTTGGGGATACATCAGATGACCGTTATCAATGGTCATTAGTCATCATTAATTGACACATTAGCTGAGGAAGAAAATTAACTAATAGGTTCATTAAAGCCTTGTATTTATACATCCATCCAAGAAGTGTATGCAGATCAGTAAAAAATTGACCATGACTTAGTAAGACTGACAGAGAAGATTTCTTTTGTTTTGTACACGTCAAATGTAAGTAAAATGTCATATTATGTTGCGTGAAATGGTCTACATTTCTGTATACATTCATTTGTACATGCTGAATCGGTAGAAGAGTAATTTCAGTTGCCAGTCAAAGTTACACTCGCTGTGTTGCTTTTGGTTTTATGTCAACATTTTTATTAACGTTTAAGATGAAGGAAATTATAACTTTACTCGTCATGTTACTCATCTCATTATATTATTACAAAGCGTTGCAATATTTCCTGGACATAAAGAAAGAAAGCATGAATATCCAGGCAATCTGCCAAGAGCTTTCACACAGGCAACGCCAAAATTCACTACATACTACTGCAGAGCTTAAGAAGTGCATTTAACAAAACAGCAGTTTAAAATAATCTCTGAAGTTTTGATTGTGTTTAGAAGATCACATATTATGACAAAATATAAAGTATGTTCTGTTTTTAAGGCATACACGTAGGTAAGTAAACGGAAAGATATAAAACTTCATGGGTCCACGAAGAAATGTCTATTCATGTATTTTTGAGGCCTGGAATTTTCAAATTAGCAAAAGCAAAACTGAAGCCAGTTTTTGGGGTTTTTTAAAAAAAAAGAGGTTTGCAACTAACTACACAAAAAACTGCTTTCAAGCTGCGAAATCGAAGAAATCGTTATATAAGCCTCCACTGACATATATTTTAGATTTAAATGACGGCTTTTCCTCTTTTGTGAGTCGTAATGACAGGTTAACAAACCGGGTCTAATTAATTTGTGGTTGCATGCAAATACTTTATTTATCAGTGTTAATTTTCCTATAAAATATTTTCTTTTTCAAATGTGTAATACATAGTCGTCTGACCAAGAAAAGAAACTTAAATCCCTCCCGCGCCACAAAAGTTGTGTATATGAGCAGTTTTTCAAATTAATGCAATTGGCTATATTGGCTTTTAAATGGCAAATATTATATTTAATTTATTTTAAGCCATAATGTTAGCGTTTTATTATAGAACACAACAACGATGGAAAAAACTTTCAAATGTGAAAAAATTAATT
>JAQIXW010003733.1:0-12654 GCA_034700685.1 Willowsia buskii | reverse complement strand
GAGAGAGAGAGAGAGCAGGAGGTGAATAAAAATAGAAGACAATAAATTCCCTATTGACTCCAATGTAGAATAAAAAGTTGAGTAGAAAGAAGGAAGAATGCATATCATTTTGTTCTTTTCTTTTCTCTCTACTTTTGTATAGCTTGGAATTTTACATTCTAGACAATCATCCTCTTCATAAATTCTTATTACATGAAATTTATTTCTCCACTCGTATCCATTCTTCCCTGAAGAGCATAGAAAAAAAGAAAAGGGCGAGTAGGTGAGTTGATTAAAAGTGACATGATTATTTTTTATGATACTGATTACATGTGACTTGAATATGATGCGATCGTGATTAGCATTGATTATTAGCTACTTCACAAGGAGACAAGAGAAGTGTGCAGAAAAAAAGCAAGTGGTGGAAAGGAAGTGACCTAGAAAATAAAAAATCTAACTCTTTTCTATTATGAAACAGCAGAAAATATACGCGCACACACACGGCACAGCTCACTTACCATAATGAATAGCTCTACCAGCCAAGTGGATAGATTGCATAATAAATATTTTACGAAGAAAAAAAAAATATCAAGCATGGGAATGATCTGTTCTCAGAGACGCATACACAACGAGATCGGTAGTGATCCAGGAATTCAAAAAAATGCCTGTTTCTCGCTCTCTGCTTTTTTTCCCTATCATCTATTTTTCATTTTGGCTACTACTCACTCTCTTCAAAATATTTGATTTTTTTTGACTGCGCTCACGTAAGTTTAATACCCGATACTTCATGACGTCAAAAGGAGAAAATGCCATGTTGCCACATGAAAGTGTGCGTATGAAACAATTTTCCGGCTGTATTAGAACGATTTTTTTTTGCATTTTTAGTTGCACGATGAACCAAGCACGTTTCTCAGTATATGATGTTATCAGAGCGGTAAATTCATGAGCACATCAAAAATTCACTCGGAGAGAGAGATCATGACTTCGAGTTTAGTTTTTTTGCTACCTTTCCGTTTTTCTCATAGATAGAATGAATAAACTCATAGATTTGCAAACTGTTTGACAGCGATGTAGAGAAACTTTTACATCCTGTTTTGCAACTGGTTGTAACTAGTAACAATGCTTGAACATAAATAGGTTCGTCGAGTGACAAATAATGTTTGTGTTTTCTCTCATTTTATCTCTTATTTTTGTAAAATGGAGTCAACACACACAAGTTTCTAGAGTGAGCCCAAGGGAAGCATGAAATTGAGTGAAAACGGAAATAAAAATGAAATTACGCGTCACTCGTCAACTCTGTCAGTTGGACACAGTGAGAGTGAGAAAATGAGAGAGCGAGAGAAAGGTCTTTGGAAGAAGAAGCATGAACAGTGTAGAAAAAGTGGAACAAAAACACGAGTAAAAAAACATTTTCCATGGATGGATGTCATCTACTCTGGGTGTATTACCTACTTGAAATACTGACAATTTGATGAATTGCAAACCAGCTTTCCACCAAGTTCTCTCACAATTATCAGCAGATTTTACACACTTTTCAATGTCTCCTCCATATTCATAAGTATGCAAAGTTGTATACAAACAAGTAATTACTGTGTGATAATGACAATGATCCATATATTTTAGTACTCTTTGTTTTCTCAAGTTTGAGCTTTTCCTCGGTTTTTTGGCAAGCATTATGTACAAATGTGCATCCTGTCCATTTTACTCTAGATTGCGATGGAATTCTCTGCTGTTGCGTTTATTTTTTTTGCAAGGTGATATTATTAATGAAAAATCCTGAATGGAATATAATACCTTTGTGTAATGCCATTGTGTCAAGCCATGTCAAGTTTTTCTGAAGCTTATCTACCACAAATAAAAATGATATAGTGAATGCATTGTGTTGTCAACATGGCTTTTATCTTTCCTTCTTTATGGCGAGCATTGACAAGTAATATGCTTCTCGCTTTATTTTCTTCATTCGACATAATTCTCAGTAGAAATGTAGCTATTAATTCAATCTGAAATATTCTATTGAGCGTAATGTGCTTTTACTTGGTTTTTTTACTATTATGAGAAAAGGTGTCGTTAAAATGTAAATAGGACGCCATTTCATCTTTTCCAACTAGAATATATTACCTAGCTGTATTTCTCGGATCCTCCCTGATCCGTTCCACTGAACACTTGTTTATGATCTTCTGCATAAACCAGTTTGACATCCACATTACGATTATTATTGCAGCAATTTCTCAAATAGTAAATGTCAGATGTGAAGTTGGTTTGGGAAATTATGTGCCTATTTAGAATCAGGACTGATGATGACGATAAGGATTTAGTGGATTTCGACTGTGATGATTACACCGATTATGATTATTATTATGGTGATGTTTATGCAAAATTGGTGTGTAAATTTTCAAGATATTCGCAAACACTTCAATTCAGTAATTTACAACTTTCTCAATTTTACAAATTCTCAGTGTGGGAAAGTACTGGTAGAGTCTTTATGGTTAAAAATATATCAAGATAAAAAATTTCCATGCAAAATAAATTGAAAAATGTTTGTCAGGGACCTCTTTACAGTTAATGCTTGTGTGTGTGTGTATGTGTGCAAGTAAAGCGAAGGATGATGGCAATAAAATATATAATTTTTCTGTCTTAGCCCAACTCTATAATGAATGTGTACCTTCCTACCTACATTCTTAAGAAGTATGTAAGCACAACAAATAGCGTATTTTCTCTCTGGCACTTTGCCAACAAAACATGGCTAATATGTAGTCTTATGGGTTGCGTGTGTGTTTATACGAAGCAAAAAGAGAGGAATAGGTAGACAAATTTAAATTGCTTGTTGACCAAGACCGAGTGAGGCAGATAGGGAGAATGTTTATGCAAAGTTGTGTGGGTATATATGAGAACATTCCATTTCCAACTTAAGTTACTTATTATTAGAGGGACAATCCAATATCAAAAAGCTTATGATGATGATGACGACGATGATGACGTGAACGCCAGAATATTATGCAGTGCAAAGATCTCAGCCAAAATATTTTGAATTAAGCTTCTCAGTTGAGCAATGAGAGAGAGAGGAAAAAAAGGTTTTGTTGCTGATGTTGGGAAAAGAGAGCCTTGTGTGGAGTAAGCTGGGCTTTTCATTTTATTCAAAATTCAAATATCAGACTGTTGCGTTCTGGATTGTGTCCATCCATCCATCCGGTTTTCGTAGAAAGTGATAAAATACATTTGTTGTTCATCTATGTCTACTTATGTGTTATCATTTTTTTCTATGGTTAATATACAAAATGGCATTATTGCTATAGGCAGAGCCCACACATTTGCTACATTTCAATGGAAATGTTTTATTTTGTTCGTTTGGGAGGAGAAAGTTATTTCAATTTAATAACAGGAAATTAATCTTCCTTTTTTCGTCCTCGCATCATATGTGTGCACAGACAGAGTAATTTTTTGTTGGAATTTTTTTTCGGTAAAGGAGAAAAATATGGGGACTTTTTCACTGATGCTCTACACAACATTTGATATGGCTTAATATTTTAAAAAGTAGCTAGGATGAATATTATGTGTGGATTGAATGAATTGGCAGAATGCAGACAAAAAGTGAGGTTCGTGCGTAGAGGAAGATGAGGGTTTGGAAGAGAAAATTGAAATGGCAAATGCGTTTTTACGGAATTATCAGTGCCAAACAAGCCGGAGCCAACAAGAAACATGTGTTCTTGATTATGACGACGGAGGAATGAGAAGGCTCGTTTTATTTTTCATGATAATAATATCTTCGTCACGATAATAACGTATTAATGAAACTTGATTTTTATATTTTATGGACATGGTTATTACTTATGTAATGGGGGCAGCAACACATGTTTTGAATTTCATCAGAGTCACAAGACGCATTCCAGATTAAGATTTTTTTTTAAATCATAATAAAATTAGATAACTGCTTACAAATGGGAAATATGCATGGATTTAATTCAAAAGGGTATACATATAATATTGTGAAAGTCACATTGTCAATAAATTTGCAACGTAATTTGGAGCAGCTTATCAAACAAGAGTAGTTGGAAAATTTCTGAGAAGGAAATTAAAACAGATAATTTCACTCTCAAGTATGTACAATATATGTTGTGTTATGTGTAATGTAACAAATTGTTAGCTTATTTTTCCTGCCTGTATGTCGCGATTTCATTCTTATTATCTTTATTTTCCCAACTTGGCGATATCATTGCCATTAAACCTGTCTTTAACGATCAACACTTTTACGTGCGATGAAAGTTGAAGGACATCCGGCTCCTGAAACACAATATCTGCATGCATAGCCGCTGCTGCGTTCTCAGCATGGTATAGATGACTTTCCTATTTATGAATTGAGTTGTGCGGTGTAAAAGTTAGTGACTTTAATAAAATGCCAAAGCCATAACTTTTTTGTTGACTTACACGATCCTCAACTGAATTTTTTATGTTTCAAGGAACCGCTTTCACTGCTACTGCCACTGCAAAAAGTGCAGTAACCGTTCATATTACTGCAAGAGAAATGATAGAAGGAAATAAAACAGGATATAAATTGTTGCTTTTTATTATAACTATCACAATTTCTGATACTAGCGCTACAAACGGACGAAAACATAAAACCGTTATTGGATATTTTCATGCCTGTCTGTCTGTGAAAAATATAATGGCTTCATTTGAAGTGTGTCGTTTGTAACTTGAAATCCTGCAAAAATGAGATGTGTGATCCTTTTTTGAAGCTCGTAAGAAGGAAATAAGAGATTGCTCTCCTTAAATTGAATTTTTTATACTTGAAGATACATTACCAAACAGGCTTGTTTGAAGTTTCTCTTCTTTTGAAATCGAGAATAGAGTCGACATTATTTATAAAACTTTTTTTAATGCAGTCTTTAAAGTTGCGTTTTGTGGTCAAATAGTTTCCTCATTGATATAGCATGATTTTTGATCTGGGATCTTGCTCCATTCCATAATAAGCGAAACCACTCAATTAAGTAATCCTTTGATATATATCGACAATGCGAAGTAAGTGCTGGTATTCAACACAAGGACAAAGTCATTTGCTTTGAAGAACTTTGAATCCGCCGCTTTCGTAGATCTGCTTTAATGAAGTTTATTACGACGGCAATAAATATCTACACGAAGTAAAATAGCTGGTAATAAAAGCTGTTAAAATGGAGGAAAGAACAAGTATAACAGTAAAAATTACACAGAGACTGAACATTTTTATAAAAGGTCATCTACATTTTATTACTCCCATTCATTTACTTTTTTCATCAGTTCTTCCAACCATGCCTCCCTCACTAAAAAAGAAAGATACTGCGCTGCTGTACCCGTGTACTATATTTTATGGAAGTTTCATCGTCTACCAACACCACCAATTTCCTATTAAATAGCCACTAAAACCATCTCAAAGCTCAGAGCTCGTTTAATTTTTTCTCTGTTCATTGGCTAATTGTGATTTCGCCGATTTTTCCAACAGTGAGCACTCTCCCATGCTTGCACATTGCAGCATTCTAAGACAACGTGTGGCACAAAGAGAATAAGAAATAAGGAATAATATCTTCCTGTGTGGCCAAACTTCAAATAAATGTAACACTTTTCTTACTCCTTGCAGCACAGCCATCGCCACTGGTTTATCAATACTCGTTTGTTTTTTTGGTTTTTCTTCCATCTGCGTTTTTTACTGTTTGTATTGCATTACGTTCCTCCTTTTCTAATAATATAAATATTAGAAATATGTTATTATTTCTTCCCATTGTGCAGTAAACGCTACTTCCTCATTCATATCTTATGTCAATGTTATTTGTTTATCTATTTATTTCTACGCAAATAAAAATAAAAGAGTTTGATAACGATTTCCGGATAAGGAAAGAAAAAACTCTTCTTTTTTCAGCACATCTTATGTTCCTCGTTTTGATTTTTTTTCTTCTCCGTCATTCCCCTTTGATTTGTTTTATTGTCAAAAGACATAAAAAGAAGTGATCTCTCTTTGCCACTGTAAAATCGTACGAGTATCATAAACTGTTTGTTCCACTTTCTTCTATATTTGATCCATATTTTTTTGTACGTCCTTCCAGGAAGGAGAAAAGGGAATAAGAAAAAGAAAAGATGAGACGAAGGAGAAGGTGAAGGAAAACATGTCGAAAATATTATGTAAATGTAAATAACTACTTTATATACTTTCCCTTGCTACTACAGTCATCCAATGAATAGCTCCATCTATAGTAGTAATATCAGTGGTCATAGTCATGATGATGATAGCAGTGGTGGTGCTGTGGTGGCGGTTGGTTGTTGCCGTTACTGTTACATAGCATTCAAGTACATAATGCATAAGTTAATGGTCTCTTTTGAAGTGCACACATCAAAGAAAAAAACTGGCTCTCTCGCAGCAAAAAGCTACTGAAGCTGAACTCACTGAACTGAGGGTATGGTGAAAGCAATTGCTTCTTTTTTTACTACTGTTACTACTTCTACTCTTATCGTTGTTGTGTTACTTATTTCAGTGAAAAAAAAGAAGAGTTTTGTACCTACACACATTTTACACTCTAGACTATAACCACTACTAAGAAAGAAGAAGACGACCACTGCCACATAGTTTTAGTAACATCAACAATAACAAATCATTGAATATATAGACCAACAACGTACCATCGTCTGGATACTTTCTTCGCTCTCTTTTTTTATATTATTCGCTTGGGTTTACGCAGTGCAGTTTAAGTACCAATGGCACAAAAAATTCTTATTTTTTAAATGCAAACATATCTGAAAGGAAAAGAGATGAAGAAGAATGTGTACTGCTTTGTGTGTGGCGTGCGGTTTGATATGGATGTCTGTTGTCCCAGAAAAAAAATCATAAAAAGGTAGAAAAAAAATCTACTCTATTGAAAAAAGAAAGGATGATAAAAAGAAAGAAAGCGAAATAAAAAATATTGTACATATTGTGCAATGCTTTTTGTGTTTGGAGTGGATTGGAAATCGTTTTTTCTCTCTTCTGGTATGTTCCACTGTTTGTGGTGATGGTGCATGCATGCCATGCTGAGATGCAAAAAAAAACTTTTTTTTATTATGTATTCCTTTTCAGATGATATTGCGTTTTTGAGAGGGCAAAAATCAGGTTGCGTCTTTGGAAAGTCCATGAGAGAGTTTTGTTGGTTCGGATTTGAAAAGAAAGGAGAAGAAAAAAGCCCGGGTAGAGTGGAAGTACCATCACCTTATATTATTCTCTCTACACCACCAACACCGCCACCACCACTGGCATTGTTGTTGTATGTAAAGTGGTTTGGTTTGGTTTCCTATTATTTTCTTTTGAAGGAGAGAGGTCTTGAGGCAAAAGAAAGAAGGTGAAAGGATACGTACTGCGTTGTATTCTGATCAATGGAATAAACATGTACTTGTTGGCTGGTTTTTTTCGGATGTACTATGTGGAGTCATCCGAGTCATAATATGTGCATGAGGTTGATAATGATAAAAAGGTATGGCGAGGGTTTTTTTGTGTTGCGAAAAAGAAAAAAAATTGGTGTGTTGAGTCGGTTTGTGTACCGTGTAGTCTTAATAATAGCAGTAATGGGAATTTTTTCTTCTTCTTTAAAAAATCTTATATAAAAAGAGAAATGAACAGGCAACAACAGCAGTGAGGAGAGAGAAGTAAAAAAATGAATAAAAATGTAAGATTCGTTTTAGGTAGCGACAGTGACGACTAAACCCTTTTATTTCTGATGGTTGCTTTTCTTCAGGCTTTATGGGAGTTGGCCCATGGAAAAAGGCATTTCACTATTATTATGACTATTCAGTCAAGTTTATGCATCGTTGCACATCTCTCCGCTTGAGAAGGCTGAGCGTATACATATAAAGAGCCTGGTACATAATATTATACTACGCCTCTGGACTTTCTCCTTGTGTGAGCAAACCCGACAAAAATAACGGAGCTAAACTGAGAAGGAAATTTTGGTAAAAAAGTTATGCAAGTAAGCTGAATTTGAAATGAGAGAAGGAGCTCAGGTTAAGCAATTCTAGTCTAGTAGGTTATTTATTATTATGGGAATGGGATGGACGGATGATGAGAACGAAAGCATAACGAAATGGAAAGTGGTCAATTTGCGGTGCGGTAGGCTGTGCATAGTGCTACAATGAGTGGAATGTATGCACTTATGATTTTCTTCGTTAGACTATAGGCCAGGGAGTCAGGCCAGGGCTTCTTATGGCCAAGACAGCAAACAACGTCACCAGACACTACAACGGAGAAAACAAACTGAAGGCACTTTAAAGACTGTAAGAAGTAAAAAGGCATGGGAGAAAGTGGTTTTTAGAGAAAAAAAAGTGAAGGACATTAAGTGAGGAAAAAGGTAAACCGGACTTCTGCAAATATGTGTTTGCAAAGATGTTATCCACAAACGTAAATAGAAAAGTGTTACCTACCTAGACAAATAAAAGAGGTTGGGAAAATACTAGTTTTCCCATTAATGCTTTCTTTTTTTATTGTCATTTCTGCTTCTACTCTACACCTTAAGAAAACAGACCACAAACCAGAGAAAGCTAATATTCCATTATTTTTACCATTTCGCAAATACACGACGATGCATCCTCAAAAGACAGAAATAACAAATAGTGATAGTGCTCACTTAAAACATCCGTTTTTCTTAAATGAGCTTCTCGAACATCTTCACTTTTTTTCATTTTATAGTCCCCCACTTGACTCTTTTTTAATAAAGAAAATAAACGCTCATCTTCTCAAATGTCTCAACTGAAGTGGGATATATGGGCATTAGAAGATATTAAAAATCGCCAAAATGAAAAAAAAGTAAAAAGGAGAGAGACATATGGAAAGTCATAGTTTCAAAAAACAAGCAAGATATAAAGATAAACACAAAGAAACAGAGAGAAGCAGAGAGATGAAAAGAGTTGGGAAGACATTGAAATAATCACATGGCTATATTTTGAAGACATGGCATACCAACCAACCACCACCGGTATCTCTACCAGAGAGCTGGTCTCGAGAACAAGACAAAAAAAAACCATGATCATCAGAATCATCCTCAGAGCAGAAGTAAACTACCCAAGTTTCTTTTATGTGTAACAGTCAGCAAAAAAAAGGAAGTTGAACAAAAATTGTGAGAAAGTCTGAAAAAAACGAGAAGCATATAACAAACCGGAGAAGGAGAACGAATGTGATTACGTGATCACCAGCAATAGCAGAAAAGAAGAACCAGCAGTTGTAATTGTACAAGTCTTCATCGTCATTCTACTAGTATTTTTCTCATGATCCGAAAGATTCACGAAGAAAAAAAAAGAGTTAAAAAAAGGAGCAAGACGGGAAATTGGTCGTTGTGCATCTATGCATATTATACTAGTTGTGCGTGGAAGAAAAAATATGGGTAAAAAGAGAAAGTAGTAAAACATGTGCTAGTAGCAAGTCTACTATAGATACTACTTCGCCAAAACCATCACTCGCACCATACCACCTCCAACGATGAGAACTAGTAGGGGAATAGTTCTATGTACTATTAGAAAAGCAGCAGGAGAGCTGAGAGAGAGAGAGGCAGCAGCAGTTTCAAGTTTGAACTTCCATGTGCGATGATGATAATGCTAATCTAGAGAATGTGACGTCAATCCGAGAAAGACGGCATTTTCTACTTGGCTGTTGTAGCAGTAGTTGTAGAAGTAGTAGTAAAGTGGGTATAATACGGAGTGGCAATGGTTGGTGGTGGTGTGCTCGAAAAATACCACTTTACTTCCTTTAATAAGAACAGTAGTTTTGGAACCAGTGGAAATAGAATGTGTAGTGGAGTAAAGGCTGCAGCACTAGAGCAGATGGAAGGCAGAGTGCACAGCGTTATGTCCTCGGCTCTTCTCCCTTTCACAACGGCATCCTCCTCTTCTATTATATATTTTTTTCTTTCTCTTTTCCTCTCTCTCTATTTCTTCCCATGTGCGTCTAGTCTGGTCGGTATCTCCCTCAATTCTACCATTTCTCTCATACCTAGTAGCAAGGCAGGCAGAAACAACTTGCCGTTTTTTGGAAGTAAAACTGTCTAGAGAAGGAAAAAAATTTTCTTCCATTTTGCTGGCGTTGAATTGTATTCTCCATACGCTATTGTACTCCTTTTTTCACTTGGCTTGGTATATGGTATGATTTTTCTGCTGGATTTCCAATGTGTTTGTACCCAGTGCCAGGAGAAGAGAGAGAGAGAGGAATCTAAAGTTGAGTACTATTTCACCCAGGATTTTTATTATTATTGCATAGGAGTTTGAGTATACTATATAGAGTAGTGAGTAGTCTATGGTTGATAATATTTGCGCTATTGTGGAGTATGCTGTTGAATTGTATACTTTTTTTACACATTTCACTTTTGTCTTCTTCTCGTGTTCGCGAGAGGAACGACAGTCCCTTTAGGAGGAACGCATATCAAAAGGAGAAGAGGAGAGTAATACCAGAGGAGATCATAGAGAGGAACGTATGGTTATGCACAGTTTCCAGAATATTTTACTGCTATGCTGTAGAACTGGCGGTGGCACTTCCTCGTGACTGTCGATCCTTTAAAATGCGTCTCTCCACCAGTTTTATTTCTAGCTAGCAGACTGAATGATGTGAGTTACCGGTTGTGTCTGTTGCCGCTTGTGTTACTCATCACACAGGTCGATCTCCTTCTCCAATGTTGAAAGGAAAAAACAAACTGATGAAATGCATGTGGCTGGTGTATTCCTAAAAAAACAATAGTATTTTCATCACATTAGTTCGCCGTGCGTAGTTTTAACGTTCAGGAAACTAATTTAAGTATTCTACCTGCGCTGGTGACCATGTGGCTATTAATTTAATTCATCTTCTTGGTAATCATTTTGCAAGGACTAAATAATGCAATGGCAAATTTTGGTCGACGTTTTGGAAAGTTTTAGCAGCATCAACATTTATAAACGAGCTTTCACTGATATATTTAGAAGACTTTTACCGTTCATAATATACATCCCACGCTATCTCTTATATTTACAGAGTGGTATACTTTATACCGTTGTAAACAAAGATGAAAGTAGTATCCCAACGAAAGAACACAAGAGAGTATTTATAAAGAAGAGAAAATGGATACGACATAAAAGAGATTTTATAATGATTTTCGGAAACACACCAGAGCAGTACTCTAAACACTCGTGTGGAGGTCTGCGAAACAACAGCAGAAGTAAACAGTAGGGAGAGGAGCAACCTTCCTTTCGAAGGGTTCCAGAATGATTGTTACGTTAAAAAGATATTTTATCCCGTCATCATTTTGATACCCTTATTTTAGCTCATCATCATCGACATTCTATTTCTTCATTTTCTTTGCTAGCGGGAGGTGCACAGTAGACAGAATTCGTATCCTCAAAGCTAAACCTAGCGTCATTACTATCAGCTCTTGTAGCTTCGAGGTGGGTAAAATGGGTATAATATATTGCAGCAATGCGTTATATTTTTTTGAACCCTTTCTCCATTCTACTTGTATCTTTCTCTACCTGTACATTAATCACGCCTGTAGAGGCTCGCATTATGTGGGGTTCCACTAGTTTTTTGGGTGCATGTGCTACGGAATTTTTATATCCTTCAAGAAGATTAATGAACGGTCTCAACTCATCTTATTAATTCATCATCACCTTGTTCTACTTGTTCTTCTTCACCTATTTTTCAAGTACATTTGGCGGTTTCTATGAAAAGCGTTGTTCCGCTATTTATAAATGAAACTGATGACGAGAGATATGCGCGCGGTACATTTCAGTGAAATGGTTTCCTTGTTCTGGGAAAGTGGTTTTGGATTGATTGATTATCAATTTGTATTACGCTATCAACCTGAATAATAAATCCGGCGGTAATAAAACTACAGGTGTGAAACTGCGAATTATTTCACTTGTGACAACCATTTTCTCACTGTTTATTCCGCCTAAAAAGCTATCTCAAAAGGGAAGAGCGTGTGTGTAGAGTCTCACATGAAGAAAAACTATTGCACAGAAATTACGGATTTAATCTTCCTAATGGAATGGTTAGATAATGCATGTAAAGTACATAAAATGGAGCAAGTAGCTGCAATATTTCATCAATAAAATATGAAGTAAATTGTTTGACAAAACATTAAATTCCTGGGCTATGCTAAATGTAGCAAACATACTGGATGATAAACAGACGCAATAAAATGAATTGTATATAAATTTCCCTTTCAACTTATATAAAAGCAGTTGTATGGTTGCCGTGGATTAGTGTACTGTGAATTGTGCACAGAGCACCTTTCTTATTTCTCGACAGAGCTTCCAGGGAAGAAGATTTTCCGAGTTGTATAGGTAACTATATAGAAGAAAATCCCTTTTCCCTGCTTCCAGCATACCTGCACATGTGTACCCAAACAGCACATATGCTCTCACTCTCTCCGAACAAGGATCAAGATAAGACGGTGACTTCAATTCGAATGGTAATCGGGCAAATCAATATGCAAATTTGATGGGGATTTTATGTATATCTCCTTTCTGAAGAGGGAAATGAAATAAAAGCAAGCGGGCGCCATTAAATACTAAAAAAGGCTTATAGTCTGGCATCCAGAAGAAAGGGAGATAGATCGAGAAAGAGAGCAAGGATGAGAGTGAGTAGCTTTTTTAAACAAGTCTTTTAGTTACTTCGTTCCCTTTCCATTCTTCTGGAAATAGAGCAGCAGTTTTAGAGTGAGAGAGAGA
>JAQIXW010003732.1:0-12655 GCA_034700685.1 Willowsia buskii | reverse complement strand
TTAGTGACTTGCACCGCATTGCTTTAAACAATAAGTAGTTAACGCAGCGTAGCTAATTTTTCAAAAATGTAACATTTTAAAAGTTATTTTTGCAAAAATATTTTAGTCTCTTTAGGAACCCAACTTGAGGAAAATGTATTGAAAGAGCAAAAAGGAAGAACTGTCAAAGGGGGAAAAGTTGTCATCACATCCTTTCCTCAGATCAGTCTTCTTTTCCGTTCTACCTACATACTTTTTTACCTGCCGCGAGTAATAGCACATGTTGCGGTTTCACAAAATGAATCCAATTCAACTTAATGGGGTTTTGAAGCGAGAAAAATGTACCAAGTGAACTATCGAAAGTTATGAAGGAAAAATATGAAAATGCTAAATATGAAAATTTGTAACTACTTAATTTTTAAAAAACTTTTTCCCCAAAGAATAATCTTCGTCACGTCCCTAACCTAGCTCAAAGCTTTTAAAGTAGAGAATTTTTAGGTGACAAATATGTAGTGAAATGCGAGGAAAAAAACTCATTTGTTTCGTTGTCACCCTCTCCGAAATTTTGTTTCAGGGAATATGGGTGCGACTTTTTTTCACTCTTTTGTCTTTCCTGCAAAAAAAAACTATTAAAAAGTAGCACTCGCCTGCTCGCATATGCGTACGAAGAAGTAAACTCGTTATTACTATCATTATTTAGCACACATTATTATTATATGTTATAGTAAATACAACCTAAAATAATAGACTCATTATTTTTGCACACTACCGCAATACCTGCTTGTTGGACCATAGAAACCCAGTAAAGAATTTGAAAATATTGAAACGGTTAAAAAAGAAAAAAAATGCGATGATGATGATGACCCTGAATGAATAAAGCGATTGAGAAACCTTATCCTCTTGAAATGATAGTACGGAGGCCTTCTCATCTTGACCGCCGACGCCGCACCCGCCGCATTAGACAGAGAACTCTCCTTATCTAGCCAACTAGTATCTTTCAGTCTGTGGGAGAGTTTGTAGTTCAAACTTTCAGCGAAAACCTCTCGCTACCCTAGAAAACGCTTTGTCTTAACATTGTAGATTTTGCAGACAGGTGTGTACAGTGCACACACAAAGAATGCAGAGATATGGATGCACCCACTCCAATAAAAAATAGAATCCGGGCCTCAACAACAACTAGCCAGAGACCGTCGTGCCATGAATAATATGCTATGATACAGAAAGCTTTTCTAAGAGACTTGTAATACGATACATTTTACTTAGCCAACACACTAGAAAATCATGTTGAGTGAAGAAAAAATTAGAAATAACGCATACTCGTTTTTTCTGCTTCTTTTCGCAACAGAGCAGAGCAGACAGAAGATAAGGTGGAAGAAATATAAAAAAAATGTTTGAAAGTTTTTTTTTCAAAAGTGTAAAAATTGAAATTCTCTTTTAATCGTTTGTTAGCGCATTACTACTAGTGCGATTATTAGGAGTAGAGAGAAGGGAGAAAAAATATAAAATCCTTCTAAATGGGAAACAGGTAAACAAATAAAGATGACCAGATGTACTACTCAGGCTTTGAAGCGTGCTAAGTGACCTGATAGATGAAAATCACTAAGCTCGTTAATATTTTTTAATTGCTGTTTTCACATTTTTCCTTGCAGCATTGCATATTATTCTAGGAGAACTTGAGTGAAATGCGTCTGCATGTGTGTGTGCATGCTTGCTGAGCATCAATGTATATTTTTTATTATTATTTGAAGGTGATAAAGGGTGCATCCGTCCAAATGAGAATGATGATGATGATGAAATACCAACCCTTTTTTTCTAGAAAACTTCATCATCAGCTCTTCTAGCCATTGAACTGGGGAGAGTGAACTGTCAGAAAGTAATCGCTCAATGGGGAGCAGTTAAATAGCTAGAAACAGATATATATTCATATTATGAAGGAATTAGTAAGGATATTATGCATTGTGACTCTATGACCATTAGAAATATACTGTGGCGTTTTGAGTATCAAACATGCATCCTGATTGATTATCATAAATATCATCTTGTGATACTGCTGCAAGGCAGATTCGTTTTGTATGAGGAGGAAGCACAATAAAATGTCGTTCATTCACCAAAATATTTTCTGCTAGATTTTCAACATGTTTTTGTATGTGTGTGTGCGCCCGTCGCGTCAACTTGAAAGATTTCATTTTTTAATAGAAGTGTTGCACGTACACATTGCATCATGAGCGGTAGTAGTAAAAAAAAGTTCTTCTAGCGGAATACTAACTATGAGGAATAGATGAAAACTAATAAATCGATGAATATTTTAAAAGATATTTTGCTAGCGTGATGATTACCATGATTTCTGAAATATTTCTTAGAGTCCCTACTCTTATTCTCTATCTATTATGCTCTCTAATATAACGTATTAGTACACGTAATCTTGATCATCTTGTTCATCAACGTTTATCACGGATGGATTGGAAAGTTTACAGCTATTTTGCAGGAGAAATCGATCATCACCATTGAGCTGGTGGATAGCTCTTGTTTAAAAAAAGCATTGAATCGTGAACCAGCAAAAGCATCACAAGAAAAACTAGAAGCTGATGATGTGATGCTGATTACTACCTATGCGTCTATGATAATATTCACCTGGTACTCCTTCTAGACAATCTTAGATTTGCAATAATTTTTTCAAACAATTGAGTGGATAGAATGGTAGTACTAATCAAGAGAGTCGAGAAAAAAAATCATTGCTTGTTTGAAAATTAAATTTATTTGTATCAATATTTATTTTCAGAAACGTGGCAAGAATTGCTATCGTTTGCATCAGCCTTTGAGCACCAAAATTAAGAGTAAATTTGGTGATCAAACTGAAGGGAAAACTTACAAGAAAAAAAAAAGAACGCACATATAAGTTTATAATCGTTTTTCTAGCGAAAGGTTACACACAAAAGTCCTTTACGAACTATATAAAAAAACAAGGAATAATAATAATATCATTATCATCTCATCTTATTTTTTGTGCATACAATATGTGCATACATCCGTTACACTTGCACGCGCAGAACAATGAATGAAAGCAAAAAGGGGATATGGAGAGAAAAAGTATAAAAAATTAAGGATTTAACAAGATCATGTACGACTGTTGCTTTTTTTTATTGTGCCATTTCAAAAGTCGGAGAGAGAGAGGTGGCAGTGAGGCTGTTAAAATATTTTAAGAAAATAAATCAGATATGAATATGATATGTAGTTATGTGTGTGAGTGGGTACATTGGTACAATGTTTATATTTGCAATATAAGCTTTGCGAAAAAAAAGCGTATCAAAACCAAGTATCAATGTTCATCTTCATTTTTAAATGATTTTTTGAATGGTAAAAAATGAGTGTGCACCTATATGAGTTTAATAGATACATATATGTGTTTAATTATCAATATTGTATGGTGCATAGCCCCTATTTATTCGACCCTTCAAGAGATATGAGGCACAACGAACCGGAGTTCATTTTATACAGCTTCCGTTTAAAAGTAGAAATGTAGATCAGCAAGAGCCTCGTACAAGGATTCTTTCTGCTCAGGTGTGTGATTGTGTGTGTGAGTGAGTGCGCTGAGTATATTATGCACCTTTTGCGTACAAAAGTAGTAATATGAGTAGAAAAATGCACATTTTTTAAATATACTGTGTGGTAAACTACATGTATATTATTGTGCAGAAACATGATTTACCTGCTTGGGTGCTTATTTCTTTGCTATGAGATGTAAACGCTTATATGAAAATCCCTACCTAATGTACCTGTGCAGTGGTGGGATAATGTGCAATTGTAAATGTTTCATTCATATTTTCCTTACGCTGCTGTTCTGAGGAGAATGCAGCAACAAGTTCAAGTGCAAAACAAAAGAGGTGTTGGCCGGGGGTCGACAACGATTTTTAAGGAAGAAACAAGCTCGCCGAAATAAGAGCCTTTTATGCGGTACATAATCATTACCATATATATATATGCGATGATATTATATGATGAAACGGTTATAATATTTTGTGAAAAACCAACACTGCATCTCTCCTTCTATGAATGCACATATGTGAGTGTGTATGTGCAGGTATGAAAAATTGTATGCGTTATGATAACCAACATTTTCTGATTTTTGCTAATCCTGTTGGCAAAGAAGACGCGGATGATGATGATGATGAGAAGGTAGCACAACAAAGTATGCACAGAAAAGTAAGACGCCGGTATATGGCATGCTTCAATGCATTAAGATACCATTGTCTTTATAATAATAATAATATTATGAGCATTATTAACCTATAGCTACCAACTAGCTATGAGTTCCTTTTCTTTTGGTTTTTCTTCGCTTTTTACTAAATGGTCACTTTGGTAAGTAATACAAACCGTAGGCCTTAAACCGTACAAACTTTCGGCTAAAAAGGAATGCGTCGAGAGGCAACAATGCTTTGCTACTATGACCACTTGGGTAACCATTAAACTACCTTGACTATATTATGTATCCCCACATGGCATTGTGTTGGGGATGATGATGACGCTCACGTTTAGGTATGAAACCCAGAAAAAGTTACTGCTTACACTTGCACATGTACAGTGAAGGCCTTATCCTCACAGTATATTCCTTCATTGTAACAATTTTTGCAATAGGGAAAAAACGTTCGCCATTTGGCTGCAGGGGAGCCAGGTCAGGTATAAAGAGATGGTTCGGAGCCTCACAGAGATCACAAAGCATTCGATTGTCGAGTAATCACAACCACCAAGAGAAAAACCATTCTCTCAGGTACGAACGCTTTGGAATTCTCAAATCTATAGTGTCTTCATATTTTTGGGAAAGTTTTCGGTTTTTGACGAAAATCTTTCCCTTTTTTTCGAAATCTTTTAATTATATTTTAAGTTTGAGCAATGGTGTTTATTAAATTTTAAGTTAATTGTTCGCCCTTTCAAAGATCATTGAGTAATCGACGTAATAATAATTGATTTTTTAAACGAGTGTGAAAAGTAGAGATAAACAAGTGAATAATATTTCAAAAATTTTAACAGTGCTTCGAATTTTATTTTACATTTTACTCTCAATTGTTGAAAATTAAATATTTTTTGAAAATTTCTTCTTCTTTTTTCCATTCTTTTATTTTTGACAAGTTGACTTCCAACTTGACAGAGTGCAGTTTACACTAAAGTTTGAAGTAATATATATTGTGTCACTTCTCTCCAAACATGGCAAGATGAATTCGAGAAAATATTTTTAGACAAAGAGAAAGGATTGTGTTTTGTTCCCTTCCTTTTGTTGTGAGCTGACTTAAGCTTTTGTGGATTTTCCTTTTATTTTCTGTTGTGGGAGAAGGAGCAGCAGCAACAGCAGCGATATAGCACAAGTTGTTTTTATTATTTGGCTTACTTGAATGAATACAGTTTCTGATTGTTCTTCACTTTTGTGTGTACTTCATCTCTCCTGGGACAGTTTTTTTCTTTCTCTCCATCTCCATGGATTGTTTTGAAACACGGTTTTTTCAAGGATACTTCATTCACAATATCTCCAGAATGAGAACAAATGTTTTTGGTGCATTACCTCCGAGTTGAGAGTCGGTTTATCAAGTTGACGGGAGAAAGCATTTCGTATGCTCGCATAAGTATACCTTGCTAACTTGAGCAAATTGGAGGCATCCTAAAAGTTTTAGCTGTTTTGTGAGCTTGAATCCTTTTTTAGAATGAAAGATTGCGTGCAACGCGATATAAATTTTTTTGTATTTTGGTCAGAATATAAAACAAGTACAGAGCTCATTTGTTATTGCCATTTCAATTCAAAATATTAAGCTGAATGATACATTTTCTAGATTTTTGTTACGGGAGGCCCGTTTAATATTTTTTTAGCAAAAAAATCACAAACTTGCAATTTATAAAATGTTCCTTAATGTACCCACTCTAATGAGAAATGAGAGCTTGCACGTGTTCTGGAGAAATGAGTACACAAAAAGTAAGAGATCAAGAGCACATGTTATTTGTGCTGGAAAGAGAGATAAACAAAAGAAAAAAATATATAAAAACTGGAGAGAATTTTTGTATTCATGCAAATTTTTCGAGTGCGTCTTGCCTTGTTTCTAGAAAGAGAGAGAGAAAGTATATTGCGATTTTACTCAGTGATGAAAGGGTGAAAGTTTTCCCGGATGATAGTTTTTTTTGATTACATCATATTGGAATGCGGAAGAGAGTCCCTCCTAAAAAACACATTATTTCTCCTCTGATTTTATAGGTCAATAATTTTGGGGAAGCCACCCGCAACCAGCAACTTTCAGACATCAACCATGATTCGTCAAGTCATTTTAGCTGTTCCTTTTGCTTTTCTCCTTCTCGCCGGTGCCAGGGCGGAAGGAGAGGTTAAAGCCGCTGGAGCCGAGGAAGCCAATCGTGGAGGATACTCCCAGCAATATCACTACAACTCATACCCAGGAGGTCATGATCCCTACGGATACACTTATGCCGGTCTCTCCTTCGACTTGAGCACTGGGCTCTTCCTTGCCCTTGGAGCTATCATCGTCCTCCTTGCCTTGGCCGCCGGTATGCATACATAAAATAATATAATCATAAGCATAGCGATTCCTCTTCTTGACAGCTTTTCAAGTTCAGACAATTCTTGCCTGGAAAAAAATGACCGGGATTCCCGGAAAGGAAAGTGTTTTTTCACTATTTGCATTTCTCATTGTTTTCTATTTTTTCTCTCCCTTTTCTCTCTCCAGTCATCTACCCACTCTTGAGCAAGAACTCCGGATATGGAGACTACGGATGGAGCGGTAGCCAATACGGAACTTACCGTTCCCTCAACCTTGCCAGCCTTTCCGAGAAGGTCCTTAACGGAATTGAAAAGCTCTACGATGTATACAACAAGAACCAATAATTCAGGTATGAACTTGACAAACTGTATCCTGTAAAAAACATATATTTTTCTGGCAGACACTTTTTTACGACTGGTCAGATATTACATCATACATACTAGGATGCATTTTTTTTCTGTCTGCACACATTTTTTTCTGTATACAATCTCTGTGCTAGTCTATTTCGCAAAAAAAAAGAAGAATGGGGCGAGTCGAGACAATTCATGTAACAGCTTATATAAGTCCAGTTGAGTTGACATAACTTCGTATTTATTTGTTCATTGTTTTCCGGCAAGGAAATGTACAAATCTATATAGCTTATGAAATTTTCCAATAATAAACACATAATCTATACGAAAATCATTGATATATGGTCATGTATATTTAAAAAAAAATATTTAGTCACCAGTTGAACTTTTGATATTGAAAAAAAAATCAATCACATCATCGCAATACATTTGACCCAGTAACCAAAGATAAAAAAGATATATTATGCGAGAGTTAATAATGGAGTGTTAGTGATAGAGAAAACTTGAATGCATCATCATGATCAAGATCATATATACCCCAGCCCAAAAAAAAAACTTGAATAATAATACTGTAATCTTTTTTTAATATATTCAAAAACGAGTAGATGAAGAGTACAATTGGGCGATGTACAGTTATCAAGATAGAAAAGTAATATTTGGTAAAGTATGGATTGAAATCTAGACAAGTTTTTTTTTCTTCTTCTTCTTCGTTTAAATAAAAAAAAGTGGAAAGTAGATCTGGTTAGGCAGGATCTAGCGACCCTACATCTCAAATTTGACCCATCACCCACTTTTTCAAAAGAATCAAGCTTAGGTCGTTCACACAGACTCACTCTGCAGCTTATATTTCCTGTTCTGCTTTCTTACTAGCCAAGGTAATGAGGTCACTACCACAAAGTTATAAACCATATGAGTGGTTATGTGTGAGTGTGTACATGCCCATACACATATACTCACAACTTTAAAGTGAGCAGGCATACCCACACATCTTTGTGCTTTTTTTGCTAAAAAATGCAGAAGCCGCATCAAAACGAGTGCTTAACAGCTCCTTAGATATATATTTTTTTCTTCTTGGCACTTGCCATGCCACGTAGTGAACTCTCTAAAGCAAAAGAGCATAATATTTCTTACACGCATATTGTCTGATTGTTGAATGCATGACGATGATCCTTACCTGAGATAGATGATAAGTGAAACACACAGAAAGACACACACTAGATGTGGTGTTGAGCTAGTAATTGGTGTGTGAAGAAGAGCAAGAAAAGGCGTTCATTTAATTTATTTTATTTACATGAGTGAGTAACTTTTTTTCAGGTACATGATAGCATATAGTGCACTGCAAACTCTTTTTTTTGAATGAACTCATGCAACACAAAATAACATCGCATATATGTGTAGAAATTTATTGTGTTTTACGATCTTGATATCCTAACAACTCAAGTCTAATGAATGACGGAGAAACTCGTTTCACCTTTTAAAAGTTTTTAGAGAGAGAGAGAGAGAGACAAGAGCTACGTCATCACGTTAAGCGTTTATTTCAATTTCTTCGATTAAACTGACCATGTCTAAAGATGTACCTAGTTCAGAAATTTATGAGAGTTTTGTGTATTTTGTCGATTTGAAAATGATGATGATCTAATTTTTTTTTGTGCTTTCTTTTTTTCTGCTCTTTACAGATTGGATTGCCAGT
Organism: Willowsia buskii; assembly: GCA_034700685.1. Taxonomy (NCBI): domain Eukaryota; kingdom Metazoa; phylum Arthropoda; class Collembola; order Entomobryomorpha; family Entomobryidae; genus Willowsia; species Willowsia buskii. Next base: position 4,106 of record JAQIXW010003732.1, on the reverse strand, counting down.
AGTCAAAAAAATAAATCCTAAGATGCTTTATATTGTTTTTTATACTTTCTAACTCTTCGGGCTCATCACCGATTTTCGCTCAGTTCCCAACACCCACAACGCGTTGAGGATTGAGTGGAAGTCTGGAAAAATCTCAGGAAACTACTCGCCGCTGTTGTTCCACAATTCATCCGCTGTTATCATTGGAGACTCTGGTCATATCAAGACATGTAAAAAATTATTAGGGGGAAGGAGCCACGTCTACTTCTTCGCTTCATCCTTATTTTTTTCTTCCATTCAAAACACACAATGGGAAAAAAGGAAGGAACGGGGATGGACGGAATTCACTCTTCCTTTTCTTTTTACATATATCAAGAATCTAACAAAAAAAAACTGAGTTGCTGGTTGGGATGCTCCTCTCTTTTCACTCACACATGAACTAGAACAAAAGAACGAACAACGTCACACTGTACTAACATTACGGAACAGAACGAAGATAAAGTACACAGAAATATATACATGACGACTTGAAGGATACGAACAAAAGTAACCCGTCATCATAGAGAAATAAAACAAACTGACAAGATAGAGAAAAAAACATACACACACAAGTGAAAAATCTTGATGATGAGGACACTGACGACTTGGACAAATCACGATAGAACATACCTACATAAAAAAACAGACACAATGACAACGACGACGTGTGGAACAACTGAAATGCTCAAAATTTTCTCCCTTTTGTATAAAAAATACGGTTTTCCTTTGGAGAACTTTGGACTTAATAATTTTTACTACCTACCTACTACACTGCTAGTACATATATATATAGTTACTGTATATATATGTATTTATACTTTTAACTGATCATGATATGACTCATTCATGGTTACTTTCCCTACAACCTATTTCTCAACTTTTTATTATTTACTACTACCACTACTACAGGTACTACTACAATTACTACTACTACTATTTTTGTATACAAAGGTAGCCACTTCCATACAACTTTATTATTATGCGATTGTTAACCAAAGACTGACTTTTTAACGGACAGGCGACAGTTATTTTTTATTATTTTAGATAGAAAAATAATTTTTAGAAGATAGTATACAGTTTGACCAGGGGTGTGTTTAGTATTTACTTTTTTAAAAGACATCAACTAACAATCAATCAACAAAAAAGTAGAGAGAAGGGATATATTTTTTATAGATGACTCACACTCCTGTTGTATAACCAAAGCCTACGCTTATACTTTCGGACTTTTTTTCACATGGAACCGACAAGTCTTAATGTTAAGTGTTAAAATGACGGACATTTTAATTATTTTTTAGGATTTTTTTGGGGAAGTGTGTAGGACAAGTCCACAGCCATGACCCGACTTTAACTAACTACCACAAAGTTATATTACAATATATGTAGAGACAGACACACACAGAGGGAGAGAGAAAGTAGAGAGATGACAGGGAAAAGGAGAAGAAGAGAGAAAAAATTACCTTACATGTATTTTTTTATCACTATGTGAAGAAACAAGACTTTCCCACATGGACAATATTATTATTAGCTGTTAGAGTTAAATTAGTTATATAATTATTTTATTATATATATTGTTTTGCTCATATTAATGTCAGAAGCTGACTGCCAAAGAACAATTACAACTACTATATTTACTGATACATTATCAACTACTACAATACTTGTACAAGTTTTGACACCTGGACAAACAGAATGAACAAAACTATACTGGACACTATATACCTACTTGACCTACACCCACACACACACATCAACACTGATGCTACAACTGACTCTGAACTGAACTATGAACTTGGACGTGTAGTACTACAAAAAATACTTACAATACTTGGACGTGACGTAAATGCTCAAATCACGAGTTTGTGGCTAGTGTGAATTGTTTGATAGATAATTTATATGATTGCGTACTACATGACTTGAAGTTGTTTTTTTCTTCATGAAGTGTTCTACAAAAAAAATATTTTGTCTTCTTCTCTTCTCTGCTCGCCATATTACAGTGACGAGGTTATCGGACAACTGACAAACGTGACGTGATGTGACACCAAAAAAACTCAACGTTTACAAGTGATACGCTTTTGAACGGACGACTGTGACTTAGCAACTATTGCTACAACAACAACTACTCTTACAACTTTTATTTTATTTTTTTCCTCCCCTTGACAATGAATCCCACCCTGCTCCCTGCGAAATTCAAAAAAATATGTTATTTTCCAGCAGAGAACAATCAGCCGTGCTCTCTTTAAAATCTATTTTTTCCTTCATCAAAAAAATATGCTAATATCAAACGAGTAATTAGTTGAAACGTGCCCAAAGATCTATTGGCTTAATTTGTTTTCACTATTGGCTCCGTTTTTTTTATTCAAATTGTTTTATTTATTTATTACATTTGGCCAATCTTACTGGAAATGAGTGATCAGTGATCATATTATATTTTCAGCGAACTTATTAATGTTATTTTTTATTTAATGCTGGCTCATTGTTGTTACAATTGTTATTGCTTTTGTTGTTGTTATTATTAATTATTGTTGTTGTTATTGTTGAAAAAAAAATTATATTGTTGACATGATATTTATTGAAAGAAATCATTATTTTTATATGAATTGATTATTATTATTCCACGACCATTCAATCAAAATAAAGAATTGTTTTTTATAAAATCAAACTGACACAAGACAAAGTTCATTTGATTCACTTTCTTTATGGGAATCGCATATAGTTTTTTAGGAATTTTTATTTATTACGGCAGTTACACAACATGACAAAGTTTGCTAACAAAAAAGTTGGCTTACTCAGGATTAAGAAGTGTGTGCTCTACTTTTGACTTGCGACTTGTATTAAGCTTTTTATGTCCTTTCAGTACTGCTTTGTACCATAAATTTTATTTTTAAACTTCTTTTCAGATTTTTTTCATGGATATTCTATCTGATGCTGGTTACTGGAGAGATTCAAGTAAACCGAGCGAGAGAATTAGGCTGTTTTGTTACTAACAAGTAAACAGAATCGTACTTGGAATGTGTTTACGTTCCCAAACTGTAAAGGATGAGTTTTGATAAAGAAAGTTTGGAAATGGTTTGTTGTATAAGTTGTTAGGGATGAATGATTATCTTAAAATTTACCTGAAATGTAAAAATAGCTAGTGGATACATAACATTTAAAAAAACAGCCTTTTTGTCTCGTCTTTGTTGCTTACAGTTGCAGTATTTGTTAGAAGAGTACCTATATGTCCTTCATTTGAATATGTTTACACTAGATGTCCTCGCATTTGCTTGAAATGTGCGACTACTGCTGACTGGGAATGGAATCTTCCTTATGCAGTCATTATGAATGCCTGAATTATTACTTGAAAAATTGGAGGAATCAATCTCAAGAGAAAAGGGTTAAGGTATTTCCATATGTTTTTCATGCAATTTTACTTCTATCCAAAAAATTACTAAAGAGTTGCGCAAGATCTGCCAAGATTTTCTTTCATTCTAGTTAAATTACTAGAGTGGATGTGTGCGTGGTATTCTGTCATTACATATTAGCCTATAAATGTAAATACCATTCATTAGTTGGTATATACACTAATTTATTTAGCTAAATATCAACGAACTCCTTCCGAAAAGAGGAATATTTATTTTCATCAGAAAAAAACTTTGTATTCCTGGAATAGGGGAAATCTACTGTCTTGTCTTCATTTAACTCTCTTCCTGCCTCTATGAATCTCTCTCTCTCAGTCTCTCTCTCTCTCCAGCACATCATAAAAGTGAAAAGGTCACAAGTCATGTTATCAACCAAATAAAAATAATAATCCACCGGAAGTCTAAGAATGGGCTTTTAAGAACTCCCTAATGCTTGCGTAGGCTGTGGTTCTTCTATTCAGAGATGTAAAAACTCGTTAATGAATTGATTACATTGAAGCTTCATTCCGCCCTCGTTGAGTTCTCTGGGGACATGTGATCCCATCCATTTCGTCATCGAAGTAAAATTAGCAAACAAAATATAAACAGTAGACTTATCTCACCATCAAATGCAAAAGACGTTTACGTTTGAATCATGAAAACATACCAATTTTCATAGGAAACCGAGAGTTCAATGTAGTTCATCCTTAC
>JAQIXW010003731.1:0-12658 GCA_034700685.1 Willowsia buskii | reverse complement strand
CACTCCGGAAGTTTGTTGGCGATAAAAAGAGGAATGAAAAGGTGTACATTACCGAAGACGAGTTTCTTAAGACAGTCAGCGAAACTAAAGCGTCCGGATTTTGCATTTGTGACTCACCTGGCATGGGAAAATCTGTTCTTCTCGCAAATCTGGCAAGGAAGCTCTCTAAAGCTTATCCCCGCAAAATTACGGCCTATATTCCACTCCCTCAATTTGTACAAAAGATAAAATCATCCCACCCAAAAAACGAAGTGACAAAGACTGAAGCCCTTAACTACGTTTTGGAGGAAATCACACCCTCGCCATTTTCAAAATCGATTCTACAGCATGCACTTGACAAAGGCTGGACCCAGATTCAAATATTTTTTGATGGTTTAGACGAAGTTCAAATTGAAGATTCAAAATTGGCAATATCTCTCTTAAAAGCTTTGTCAAAAGATATTGATAACATTCAACTTTTTGTGACGTCACGGCCCCATAAAAAACGAGATTTGGAAGAAACACTAAGAGTTATTGCGTATGATATATTACCACTTACACAAGAAAACCAAATTGAGTTTCTTGTCACATTTTGGACAAAACTAATCCCCAAAGCTGATAAGCAAAAACTACAAAACTTTGCTTTGGCTTGTCTTAAAAACTTAAAAATCACGATAAATAAGGAAAAGCGTGACATTGTTGGTATTCCGTTGCTTTGCTACCTTCTCGCAGAAGTTTACACAAATGAGGCTCGATTATATGCAAATCCTGAAAGAAATCAAAATAAGCTGTTACTAAAACCTATAACAGTATATGAAATGTACAACCGTTTTGTCACAATGCGTTTCTCGACTGTTGACAGAAGTGAAAGTGAATGTTCAAGCTGGTTCTCTCAAATAAAGAATTTTCATATTCTTAACGCCCTCCATCTGATTTTTCCTCAACACAAATCATCCTACGCTCATCTGGAATCCCTCATTGATGTAACAACCCCAACTGAAACATACCTTAAATTTGGAATATTGGAGACAAGTAATAAGGAAAACAACAGTTATTTAAATTTTGTTCATCGCACAATCGCTGAATATTTTGTTGCCGAATACTTCGTTGATACGATTTTATCCCTAACGGAGAAGGATGTAAGGCAGTTTATCCATCTGTTACCTTTTATGATTCGGGAAGGTCTTAGCACGGAATCTAAGGAATTACTTGTTCTAGACGAGCCATGGGGTCGTCCCATTTTTCAAATACAACTTTTTCGATTTACTAATCCGGTAATTCTTTATTTCTTCAATGCTCATCTCAGCATTCGCCAATCTTTAGAAATCAATCAATCTGTTGCTAACGCTATTGTAGATGCTTCAACCAATTCATTTTATAAAATTTTACAATGTTCAATAATTGAAGGTTTCCCAGCTGTTTTATATTTGCTAAGAGAGGTAATTAGAAGCGCAGATAAATTAAGATTTAAGATTGTTTATGAAAATTTAGATGAAGCAATGATTCCCTTGTATAGATATAATACGTTGAACTACAATTTTCATGTAACGTTTACGGAAAAGGCAACCTGCTTTCTACCAATTATATCAGCAAAGTTTTCCAGTATAAATGTTATGAAAGAATGCTTAGAAATCATACAAGCAATACGAAATGACACTGTTATTCCGATCTATGAACAGACATATCGTACAAAAGTGTCCCCAATCTATATGGCGGCAGCAAGAGGAAATTTTGAATTAGTTGAATTTTTAATGGACAAATGTACATGGGAGACACGTGATCTGCTGCATGTTTGTGTGAAAAAGTCTTATCTAGATGATTCAAGTACTATAAAAACAAAAATCGAAATTTGCAAATTATTGCTAGAAACCAAACCCCGATCCCCAACTACTATTAAACAGACCAATGAAGAACTTCTTGAATCACTTATTTTATTTAAAGTTCACCTTGAAATCTTAAAGTTTTTAATTCAAAATGGATCAAACGTAAGCACGTCTAGAGGAAGGAAAAATATATTCCATTATGCTTATGAATATATGTCCAATAATGATTTCCATGAATATTGTCGCTTTCTAGTAGAAGATTGCAAAGATATTGGCAATATCCCAAAATATCCTATATCACCAAACATAATCTCATGTGCGTCAGTAGATGAAAAAACCATTTCTTTAATATGCTCTAAACCCAGTTTTCATGTAAATGGCACAGTGGATTGCTGTAATGGAGAAGGCAACAATTGTATCCAGTCAGCTATCAGAAACGGGCAAAGTCTGAAAACTATAAAAGCATTAGTTGACCTTGGAGCAAACGTCAACTTTAGAAACAAATTGGGAAAAACTGTGCTTCACTTTGCAGTTGCTAAAGATAATAAAGATTTAATCATATATTTCATGTCTCTTGGATTAGATTTGGAGGAACGTGATATAAATGAAAATACTCCATTACTTCATGCTTCAAGCTTGAGTATGGTTAAATTCTTACTAAAACTCAAAATCAACATTCATGCTACCAATAAGTGGGGAAACACTCTTGTTCATATTTTGGCAACGAAAATGTCAAAGAAAGAATTTCATAATTTTGTTGATTTCTTTCTAAAATTTGATAAGACATCGTATATGCTTTCCATTAAAAACACAAAGGGACAGACGCCATTACACATACGATTAGAAAGTTACGATGAAGTTCTTCTAGAGACTGTTAAGATAATACTTTCCGTCTCTGGAGTAGAAATAAACTCAGTGGATAGATTTGGCAACACTTACCTTCTGCAAGCTACAAAAAGTATTGAAATCACAAAATTTATATTAGAAAATGGGGCTGATATCCTTGCCCGAGACAATTTTGGAAACGGAGTGGCTCACAGAGCAGTGCTTTCACATAATAGTGATGTGTTGTTGGTTTTGTTAGAATATTCGGAAAATACTGCGATATGGAAAGCAACAAATAAGCATGGACTAACTCCTTTGCATCTGTTCCTAAAACAACCTTCCCGTATAGGAAGTAAACGTATTGACGTTTTAGAGAAACTTTTAAGAATCTATGAAGAGCTTTGTATTACGCATGAATTTAGTCTACTGCTTTGTGCAATGTATTGTGATTTTGTAAATGTTAAAGTACTTGAAATGTTGAGGACACATGGAGTAGATTTTAAGGTTTCCGACAAAAAAGGTCAGAATGCTCTTCATTTAGCAATGCGACAAGAGTTGCCTTCAGTATCATTGGTTTCGTATCTAATTAAGGTGGGTGGTGTAAATCCATATCAAGCTGATAAGCGGAGGAGGACTGTGTTTGAATCGCAGACCCGAGAATCGCCGATTTTAATCCTGCCTCATTCTCTTTGTCTTCAAAGCGGATTAGCTGACAATGAGAACAATGAAAATCAAAATTATGCGCAAAAAGGGTTCTTTGCGCAATGCGTCCTTTTTGTACAAAAATTTTGTTGTGACTTACACTTTAGTTTAGGTACTGCTGCTCGTTAAATGCAAGATACATAGTTATGTGCATCTTCATTAACCACACATGGCGCAGTTGAAAACAAATCTATCACATATACGTTTAAATAACATATTATATGTCACACGTTTGAATCGAAAAACAACAAAAACTTCGATACTTTTTCTTTGCACATTATATGTAGCTTGACTCGACCTAAACCTTACACAATACATTAATTCATAATTTACTAATTTAAAAATGAAAATATAACGCATGCCAGAAAAGTTTGTTTTGTGGCTAAATTAAATATTAAATGCATATATTCCCCAATATACATAGCATTCACTTATTTTCGATTTGTTGACTTCTGTATAGTTATGCTTAAATTGGATTCATTTTTTGTTGCAAAAGTAAGCGATGCATCCTTCACTAATGATTTTTTAAATCACCTCAGGTTTCATCAATTCATCATTTAATGAAAATACTGATAAGTACAGAGTATGTTGAGAAATGATTTAATATTTCAAAAAATCATGGAGCAAAAATGTGTCATAATAGTGATTTGGTTAGTTTTGTACTTTTACTAATGAACAAACGCTATAATACTAACATGATGACCTGCGTCTTCAGAATTCTTGAGAATCTCATACCTGTAGTTTATTAGGTATACAGAAAGACGTCATAATATGCACACATTACAAATGTCGACTTTAAAAACTTTAGTATGCAGGTATATTAGTATTTTTTTAATACGGGTACCTTCACCAGTCCTGCCTTTTTGCGACCAGTCCCTTTTTGTCCCTTTTTCATTGTTCTTTTTCTTGCCTTTTTTAATCCTATTAAGGTCGGCTATCCTTATGCTCCGCATTTCTTATCATACCGCGGAGGAGAACCCCTCTTATTCTAGCAAATAATCTTTTGTATCAGCTTGAACAGCGAAAATTTCCTCCCAAATGTAGTATTAACCATTTAAAGGAAGTCATACGGTATTTAAAAAATGTGGTGTTACAAAAGTAAGAGTCCATACTGCATAGTTTAAAACTGTTACAATTTTTATTTATCAATTTCATAGAGCTTAAGCTAGAAAATGGTTATTGTATATTACTTTAGAACGTAATAGCTGTAAATTGTGGATGTTAATGTTGTATATTTATCTTATTTCTCTTTTAAGTAAACATTTATATAAGGCACGAACAAGATATGTCATCATTCTTATCTATCCGATGCATTGCTAAATTATATGAAGTGTTATTAAATTCATGTGGACAGTATGATTAACTCGTCAATGTTTCATGTGTGTCAAAGCGGGTAACTAGCTCATACATGTTTTATATGCAAGTAATTCAGCTTACTAATATGTATTTACACATTTTAAATAAAATTCAACTTTTCATAACATTCTTTATTAAATGGGATAAATCTGCATGATTGTATTTTACTACAGGTGAATGACACTTGAAATAATCTGTTGAAAATAAGAATGTTGTACGTCAATCAAATTTCATAACAGCTTCAAAACAACAGTTTGATAACATTTCAAAATATTTCACCAGAAGCTCATCTCCCACATTCCAGAAAGGTCTGTATTCTGTATCTTATTCAGAATGGCATTATCGCTCTTGCTCTCAATAAGCACACCTTATTTACTTTATTCCTGTACGTTGCATAAATCACCATTGCTCTAAGTTTTATAAATTTTAGAATATCTAGCGGCGATTCACATAATTTGCAAGCAATAGGAAATATAACCATGTGGCCCATCACCATGACATATAGACTGATGAATCATAACCAGACGGAGACTTCTTTACAGTTACCCAGCAAGTTCCAACAGTCATTCAAAACGAACCAGATCCACATAGATGAACCATAAAATTAAAAACTTCTATCCGTCTAAAATTAGTAAATAGACAGTTATAATAATAAGGAAATCTATCAAAATTCCTAATTTTCGTTCCACCTATCGCAGTCATAGTTGCCATCCATCCATCCATTCCATCAATAAGTATTGCCAAGCCACCAGATAGGTAAGCAATTAATCGAAAAAACTGCATTGGTCCTATAAAGCTGCGACTCATACGAAGTACAAAAACAACGTAAATTGTACACTGCTCCCGCTAAATTGGGTCTGGTAAAATGACTTCCAAAATAAAGTGGAGAGGGTGAAAATCCGTAAATATTGATAAAATTGTACTCTGGTGACATTTTCACTGTAGCCCAACATCATAACAAAACAGTAACCCAAATTGTAGCCGATTCACAAAAATGAATTAGCACATTCAATAAATTCTTTCGGAATGTAATTTGATTTCTGTAATGGATGCATTTGGTCATATGGAATTCTGTAAGTGAATTCTACGCTTAAATACAATTGTACAGCGCAGTTGTACAAAATAAGTTTTGGGAGAAAGACGAATGCTTTGGTTTCAGTGTACGAAATTTGCATGAAGAAATCGTCGGGGTTAAAATATTGCATTCTTGAAATCTGCGTTTTGGAAACTGACAAAACAACTAGTTGGCTAAATGGCAAATGGACAAAATATTGGGAGCCTACAACATGGGATTGCAATGCAACTTGTTGATATGGCCCAAGGTTACTGTTCAAGTCAGGACTTCGTAATAGAACAAAGTTTGACACGTGAAGTAAGCACTCTGAAAATCCGTCTAAAATAAAATTGATGTCTACATCTCCTTGAATAGTTATAGGATATTTAGAAAATAAGAAAAATGTAAATACTTCCAGTATCTTCATATTGCCAATGTTCCAAGATATAAAATTTCCGGGACATCTGACTCAACGTTATACGTTCTTATAGAAGTGAATAACAGGCCTCAACAGTTAAGATATGTGACTAGCCGCTTTCTTGTTTTGATAGCTAAGCTGGAAGTGCTGAGACACTTGATACTTTAGTTACTACATGGTAAACAGGAAGCAGACTTTTTGAGAGACAAAACTTTACGAGGTACATTGTACCTATATGTTTGTGAAAAATTCTTGAAAATGTATACAACTCTTAGACAGAAAGTCTTGATTATTCGTTTGTTTTGGTACTACCCGGAAGAATAAAAGAAGATAAAACTTCTGGTTTTGGTGAACGTTTTAGTATCTAAAAATATATTTCCAACTTATTGAATGGAATTAATTGGAATCAGCGATTATGTATGATATTTCGTAACAAAAAACATTTTATTCTTAAGTTTATTATTTATTTTTATTCTTATACAAAAATGCACATTGGTAAACATACTTAAGTAAAAACTACGAAGATAAACAATTAATTTCAATTTTCATTTGAGATTTCGTTAGCAGATTGGTGATTTTCAGGCCTCTTAATTTTTTTCCTAATTAATTTACGTATCGCATTTATTGCTATAATGACATATGATAGTTTTAACTCTTTAAAACAAGACTTTCTAAAATTATATGCTCTGTTACATATTGACTTATTCCTACAACATAAGAACCAAACTTTACAAAAGATCTCAATCAAGAAGGCAACCACACATAACAGCAAAAGTCCCCCTTGAACATAAAACACAACAACTATATTATCTTTCGTCGTGAGCCGAGATGGTCCATTGTCTGAAAACTTGTCAAATTTCATAAGCAGTTTCAAATCTCGTCTCCAAACCTCCCATTGATTCCACTGCATTGCGATTCCCGATTCATACATGGCGTTTAGCCTAAAAATCACATTTTCTATCGGCCAGACAATTCCGGCCAGTTTCCATCCAAATCTTGTCGGTAGAATGCTATCTTTGCCAATGCTCACAATTCTATTCACTTGTTTTTCAGTGAGATTCCGATCTTTCTGAAGTTGATATTTTAGCTGCATTTCAATCTCCTTCATTTCCGATGTCCAACTCATGTACGCAGTTTTATTGCATGGCTTTATTTTGTTTATGACCACACCTTGACCTTGCTCATCCAGACTAATTGCTAGTATTTCTTCATTAGTGAATTTCTGTATGTACGGTAGAATCGCTTTATAACGAGTTACTAGTGGATTTTCAATACTATTTTGTAGCAATTCCTCAAGTAAATTTTTCCCACTAAATGGTTTTTGTAGGTGATCTTCCAATGCAGTCTGTTTACCAAACAATTGTTGAACTGCTCCATCAATAGAGTCGATGATAGTTTCCTTCAAAATTATGCTGGCAAATGACAAAATATCTGCACTTCTACAATATATTGAAAAGTTTGAGTTGATCAAGTTATCAAATGCAATTGGCTTTATGGGAGAGAGTGGACGTGTCAAATCAGTTATATTTTGTCCTTTGTATGCATTGCTTAAAACTAATAGTGGCAGTATCCATGATGTGCATATAATGTAAAAATATTTATGCTGTTTCAAATTCCCAGCTAAAGCACTTCCCTGTTCTAGAGCTATTCGTAAAGGTACACTAAGAAGTTGAACAAGAGTTATTTTTGGGTTTACAAAGTGAACTTTTTTATGAATTAATGTACCGATAACTGCTGTTAGGAATATGGCGATTGCATACCATATCCATATCCACTTATCAAAAGCGGACATGTAGCCTCGTAAAGAAAGGCTATTATAAATGATTCCACCACACGACAAAAATTGTAGACCATCTTCTTGAAGTATCATACGATAAGCGTTAGCTGATCTAAATTCTACATGACCATGAAAGGTATAACCGTGAAACGGAGTGTCCTGATATGTTTCACAATCTTGGCAATATAGCTGTTTAGGGAACATCTCAAAAAGTATTATCAAATCTGTACTCATCCATACGTCATAATTCAGAAATCGTGCTTTAAGCTTCTTAGACCTAAAGTACTGCTCCATTCTGATACGCAACTCTTCAAACTTCACCGAATAAATTCCGGTGTGCAATGTATGCCAAATAAATATTTCGTTAGATGAGTTGAGCTGAAGCTGGATTGCTTTAGAAATTTTGGAAATATAGCTATTTTGCTGCGATATTGTATGCGTGAATAGTTCAATAAGTTTGATGGAATACATATAATCGACATCGTGCCATAAATAATAATAAGAAATATTAATTGGTTTGGTTGATGCGGCCAATGTGGTTATCACTATTGATGTAAAGAAATTTGCAATGGTGGTTGGCCTTGCTGGCCTCAGTATTTTCTCTGCCCAGCTCTTAACATACGTTTCTAAGTAATATTCGGTGGGTTCAGACTGTAGAAACAATATTTGAAATACTCCATGTTTTTCCAATACCTCTTCACTTCCACACGTTTTTCTAAATTGTCTAGTCATTTCTGCCATATCTGCCGATATGATGTAATCTGAGCAATCGCTATGAGTAAATAACAGTTGGGGAAATCCTTTAGGAAGGTAATTTAAATCTTGAAATGGAATTAATTTATGCTCTGGAATTATATGCATCAATTCTATTCCTAAATACAATTGTACTGCACAATTGTAAAGTATTAGTTTTGGTTGAAAAGCAAATGAATGTAACTTTGCATGCGACCACAATAAATTCATACTCTTACGGTTAAACAATGACATTTTGGATATCTTGATTTTGATCACTGAAAGAACTACTGGTTGACTGAACGGCTCTAAATATTGGAATTGCGCGCTTTTAGGTCTAGGTTCTTGGTATTCTTCAAGCTCTTTATGTATTTCACTGCTTGCAATTGAGTTAAAGCTGGACAAGTGAAGAAGGCATTCGGAAAGGCCGTTCAGTAAAAAATTAATATTTAGATCACCAAAAACAATTTGAAGATATATAGATAACAGAATAATCCTAAATATTAGGAATACCCTCATATTTTTTGGAAAATAGAAGATGTTTGTTTTATTACTTAATGGAAGGTGAGAAGACACTTTAACAGTACCCTCAGAGTGAACTCTATTTACGTTGAGTCGAAAACACATAAGGAAATCTTCCAAGCAGATTGTTCGCATTGACAAATTTATACAATGTATATCATTAAGGAAGTAGTAGGGAAAGTAGGAAGTTTTCAGTACTTCCTTAGAATGGTAGTACCCGGAAATGTTTAAGAATAAAAAACAACTTAACACGTGCTCTCTGCAGCTTGTTTCCGGGTCTTGACAATTCGAGAAATACGTACTCAAAACTAACCGATTGCATCGAAAGCCTGATGATTTTAATATATGGATAGCTATTTGCTAATTATCTGCATTTTTCATGCGGAAAACTAGAAAATTCTTGAAATGTTATAAATATGGTTAAGAATGCACTGTCGATTTACTTTTAGCTTAATCAAAAATAAAATAAAGGAAACTAATTAGAAATCTTCATGATAACCATTTATAAAATGTGCATACTGAGCATTTATCTATCAAAAATGGGGGTTTTTGCCCTTATTCCCATTTCTTTCATTTTCAGGTCTTTACCAGCTTCTTCTACCTTAATAGCACGCTGACAAATACTTTTATAGAGTTATCGGTTCATAAGCATCTCTTGAGGTGATTTTCGGTTTCATGGGTCCCCTTGTGTTAGTAAAGGCTTCGGCTTATGAAGAACTACCTGTCGGAGAATATATTAAAATATTAATATATTCGCATAATATCGATTCCAATTTTGTTTTCTACTTCTCCACAAATGCTTGAATGTTCACATATTATTTTAGGCTTGTGCAACATGAAATGAAATTATCATAAAAAACTTCAATGAAAAACCCTGTCATACATTACAACAGTAGTCTAGCTTGCAAAGAAAACACAACTGCAATATTATCAATAGTTGTTCAACGCACGCAACTTGATGCTTTTTATGAGAAGCTTCATGTTTCGTTTCCATACTCCCCATTTGTTTCACTACTTTGCTATTCCAGAATCAAAGATAGCATTCATTTTGAAAATTACATTCTCGATTGGTAGGAAGATATCACCAAATTTCCATCCAAATCTTGTCGCCAAAATGCTTTTCTCTCCAATGCTCCTAATAGTTTTTTGATTAATATAAGCTAACACGCGATACTACAAAGATTCATGCCTAATTAATTTGCTATGGTAGTTGCCATGATCGCAATTTTTAACTGCGCTGGGAGGCTGTCTGCTGCGCAAAATACTTTTGATTGTAAATTATTTACGAATTTATTTTTATAGTAAATTTATGTAAAACAGGGTGTTACACTACAAATAATTTAAGCAGCAATTACGTAATATTTATGATGTCTAAAATGCAAGTGAAAAAAAAGCAAAAGTTGCCCTGAAACATTCAAAACGCTAGCCCTTCACTCGAAACTGCTTTCTTTTCATATCACTCGCTTCATCTGGATACACATGCTCCCAGTTGGTTTTCCCGAATTGAGTCAAGGAAGATTCCCATTCGCTCATTTTCTTTAGCCATTCTTGTACTCGCTCTCTGTCTTCAGGACTTCCGATTGTACAAGTTGATTTTGGAGTTCCCTCTGGACATCCGAACAGACTGTAATCGGGAGGTTTTGGAATGGATTCTGACAAAAAAAGTGTAGAAATTCTTGAAATGTTTTTTTATTAAAAACAAAAATGCTAATTTCTGCTAGTAATAATTAAAGTTTACCTATTAACGGAAACACATTGTCTTGGAAGGCCCCCTGCATATTTGGGGCTGGACTGTAATAACTGACAATTATCCAACCCTCTTCAGCCCGATTCCTGGTGACTCCAATCCCTAACTTTGTACTTGACTTCCAAACAATTGACGTGAACGTACCTGCCTTTCTGCTGAATCCTGGATTGTTGAAGTCATAATGCTTAACTCCAGCATACCAAAGTTTCATTACTGCTTTTATCGCATTTTCACCACTTCTCATAGAACTTGAGCCAATATTTCCGATCAGTCTGGAGTTCCTATTCTGCTCAAATTTGTTTGTTGATGCTAAAAATTCGGCATGTTTTTGAGCTTCGTTTTGCAACTGAAGCATAAAATGGGGATTTATAAAAAATTATAAATCAAATATTTAAATGCCAATTAAAATGGATATAATTACTTAATTTATGAGAATGATTACCGATAAATCTTCTTGAAGAGGGGGAGACCCATGCATCGCACGGAGTAAGTTGTGCTCAGCCAATGCAAATTTTTGAAAATCTGTAAAAATAACCATCAATAATACAGGTTTTTACTTTAAAAAGAGAGATAGGTGTAGATTTTGTTACCTGTGCTTCCTGTCACTACAGCAATATTTAGCATGTAAATTAAAACCACGATTGAAGTAGAGTCAAACTTTTTTGTGAATGGTGTCAGCCCCATTATGACTGCTGATTAATTGATTGTATTGTAACCTTAAAATAACCAATATTTTCTTGTTCACTGTTTTAAATATTGATGCAATAAAATGCTCAACATTTTGTGCTCAACAACCTTTTCCCCCAGCTTCTGAAATTTGTATGTATTCCGTGTTAAAAAAATACATGTCTTTGGGAGCATAACTTTTCTTTGAGAAAAAAAGTCGTCCAAATATAGACCGACAAATGAATGAAAATATTTTTGGCCCAGTGTGTGTTACGATAAGGGAGTTACAAAGTGATAAAGACAATAAAAAAAGTTGTTTTCTTTCCAGCGGACCGTGTCGTTCATTCACTCATTCACACGTGAAGACAAAAAGGTCGAACGGTACATACCATATATATAGCACAAGTTGTTATACGCATATTTTCACATTCTCAAAAATCCATGAAATGACCAGCACGCGCTTCTAACCCAAATCTCAGTTCAAATCTCTGATTAACATTAATCAATATGACCACATACCACTTATATCTCAAACCTGTTTTATACAGGTAATGAGAGAGGCTGCATACATTCAATCTTCTACCTATGCTTTTACGTCACACATTATGAGAAAAAACATTTGTTACGATTAAAGCTTCTTCACCGTCATAATATTTCAGGGAGAACTCCAATTTACAAATGCGATGCGTCATAGAATGTGGAAGGATAAACTACAAGTTGTCGAAATGTGGGACCTAACATAAACACGATGTTAGTCAGATTTATAGTGCCAGATTGAATTGGAACCCAAAAGCAAAAATTGCAACGTAGCATAAAAAATCTCTGGAAAATGCACTCAAGCATACAAATTCAGGTGTATGATATTCTACTCTGTTATTACTACTAGAGTGAAACTATTCACATCAAGCAAACATCTCTGCTAAAAAAAAGCACATGCTCAAGCCAATATCCTATTTAATATAAAGGTCCTCCGGATTGTAATAATGATTCATTATTACAAAGATACGAACTGATACTGATACTAATTAATAATAATGAGTCCATTAGTGCTTCTTTA